>JASVEL010011480.1:0-271821 GCA_032618575.1 Nicotiana noctiflora | reverse complement strand
TATCATATATGAATTTATTATTTAATTTATCATCACTTTTTTCTTATTGTTATGTTAAGATTACGTGTATTAACTATACATATATGTGATTTTAAGTTCCACCTTTTCTCTTATTCTACATTGTCTTTGAGTTTTGACTGTTATTAATAATCTTTTTTAATTGTAATATAAAATTCATGTAAAATATAAGTAGATAAAATTTTAGGAAGCTATCATAAAATATACCTCTATTTTCACCCATTATTTTTCTATTATCTGCATTGCATAATTTGTAACTTTTTTATCCCTTATTTGCATAAAATCATATTTTATGTTTAAATTTTGAATTACCTGAATAAAAAAAATTGCTTAAGAAAAATAAATTACCTGAATAAAAAAATTGCTTAAGAAAAATAAAAATAACTTAAATAGCCGTTAACTTAGTCGTTTAAACTAAAAATAATTAGTAATTATATGTATAATAAGTATAAATTTATATTAGATAAGAAAATAAACCATCAACCTAAACGGCTATTTGTGTAAAGATTCCATACAAAATAAAAAATTACACAAATAGCCTGTCAAATTAACGATTTACTATTTTAGCCTCTCTATAAATGTATACACTATTTGGGTTAGTAACAAAAAGACGGCAATGAATGCCAGTTCAGATCCATCCACAATCACAGCACATACAAATTGGTTTTTTTCCAACAACAATTAGCTTCAGTTTTCATTTCACATTAGCTTCACTTAAACCCTTAAACAATTCTTTAATCATCTTTCTTTTTTCTAGCTATAACAATGAAAATCTCACATTAATTAAGCACCCTCAGATCTGCTTTTGCTGAAAACTACAGATCCTTCTGAAAAAAACAAGAAGATGTTTCTGTGGGATTGGTTCTATGGAGTTTTATCATCTCTAGGTTTGTGGCAAAAGGAAGCTAAGATCTTATTCTTAGGCCTTGATAATGCTGGCAAAACCACTCTTCTTCACATGCTCAAAGATGAGGTACTATTAATCCCTTTATTTTTCTCATAACTTAGTGATGTTGTTTGATTAAACATGAAGTTTGTGTTTTGAAACTTGTGGTTTAAAATAAGCTATAGATGTTTTTGTGATAGAAAGCTAGCATATTTTTGGGAAGGATTAATAAAATGTGCTATCACATAAATTGAGACAATTGAGTAACTGGCAAAGTTGCCTCCATGTAAACAGGAGGTCACGGTTCGAGACGTGGAAACAAACTCTTGCATAGATGCAGACTAAGGCTGCATACGATAGACCCTTGTGATCCGGCCCTTTCCGGACCCCTTGAATAGTGGGAGATTAGTGCACCTGGTTGCCTTTTTTTTTTTTGAGTAATTATGACGAATCTTTGAAAAAAACTTGAATTGAGTTGAAATGAGCAAATGGGTGCCGACGATTCATATTGTGTCTAGTTGATTGATTGTTGTCTAATACTCTTGTTTCTAAGTATAGAAAGCTAGGATTTTTTTTGGATAGGGCAGTAGGCTGAAAAAGAAAGTGCATCACATAAATTTGAGACGGATGGAGTAATTATGATGAATCTTTGAGTAAACTTGAATTGAGTTGAAATGAGCAAATGGGTGTTGAGGATTCAAATTGCGTTTAGTTGATTGATTGTGGTCTAATAGTAAATATCGAAAGCTTGCATTTTTTGGGATAGGGCGATAGGCTAAAAAAGAAAGTGCATCACATAATTTGAGATGGATTGAGTAATTATGATGGATCTTTAAGAAAATTTGAATTGAGTTGAAATGAGCAAATGGGTGCCGAGGATTCATATTGCGTGTAGTTGATTGATTGATTGTGGTCTATTAGTCTTGATTTATCATAAAATATTGTCTTCGTTTTGATTATTTTTAATTGCATTTCATTTAAAGAGGTTGGTTCAGCATCAGCCGACTCAGTATCCTACATCTGAAGAGTTGAGTATTGGGAAGATAAAGTTTAAAGCTTTTGACTTGGGTGGTCATCAGATCGCTCGTCGGGTCTGGAAAGATTACTATGCCAAGGTCAGTTTTTTGTATCAAATGTGCATTTTCTGCATAAAAGGATTGGACTTGTCTTGCTCATTTTGTTGCATTATTTATTCTCCGCCTTCTCCTATCTTGGTTACTACTTATGTAAGTTTTCAGGATTGTGCTGAATCTCTCTGCCCAACTTGGATTTTGTACCTAAGCATTTTTTATGCTTTAATTCACTGTGGGAATCAAAAGAAATAATAAAAAAGAATAATAACAACAACAACAACAACTACCCAGTATAGTCCCATAGGGTGGGGTGAGGCTATTTCCAATCGACCCTCGGCGAAAGATCGAGAAAAATAATAAAAGAGAATCTCTTTTGATAATCCAAAAGTAAAAAAAAACTCGAAATTGCCTATTAAATCATGTGATTGCATCAGATCCATGTATTCTGTATTGCATGTTAATCTTTTTGCTTATCTTGTTGGTCTGAAGTTCATCTTGCTGAATTTTCGTGCTATAAAGTATGTGGAGCTCTTTTCCTTTGTAGAAACAATCAAAAAGTTTGACTATCTCAACTTGCTTAGTGCACACTTATATATCTGCACATTGAAAAGGAGCCTTGGAGCAACGGTAAAGATATCTCCGTGTGACTTATAAGCCATGGTTTCGACCCGTGGAAGTAGCCACTAATGCTTACATTAAGGTAGACCGTCTACATCACACCCCTTAGGATGCGGCCCTTCCCCGGACCCTGTGACACTGCGTGCATGCGGGATGGTTTGTGCACCGGGCTGCCCTGCCCTTAAACGTGCCAATCTTGGGAAGCTACTGTAATAGGTTATGTTGCAAATTGAATACCTTTACCCTGTAAGACAGCTGGATTTTGGAGATGATCACCATAATATCTATGCCTATTGCTATATTCTACTTATCCAGAGACTGCCAATCTTGTCTTTCTCTTTTGTGGCCCTTGTAGTTATTACTTATTAATGCCTCTAGGTTGGATGTCCCTTGCAGCAACTATGCAACGTTAGTTTGGTGACAATTATCTCCGTCAATATAGGAACTTTAGAAAATATTCATGTGAGGTTAAATTTGTTGGAAGTGTAGTAGGTCTATTGCAGCATCGTCTTTACCTTGTTTGCACTAATTTGTTCCTTTGTTAGCATTTGACACGTTCCTTTTATCTAGTCTCACTTGTAGGCTTGTAGTATTGCCAAAATAACATTTCTTTACTAGACATGAAGAAAGATGAAAGCCTTGTTCTTCCCGTCCTTCTAGTGTTAGGAAGGTACTCGATTCGGGTGAAGGATAATATTGCCTTTTCCAAAATACTTGTTGTTGTTTCAATGGCAAATCGGGTTATGGTTAATATTTATGCCAATTGACTATATTCTACTTAGGCAGATACTCTCCTTATCTTTCTCCCTAATCGAGATGACTTGCCTTTCTCTTTAGTGACTGATCACTTAGTAAGGCCTCTACAATGCTTGTCCGTGCAGCTATATTGAAACATTGTTGTGTTTCATTTGATGACACTTATATCTGTAAAAATAGGTACTTTAGAAAGTATTCATGTGACAAATTAAATATGTTGAAGGTGAAGTTGTTCTCTTGCAGTATTTTTGTTAACTTTTTTAGCACTAATTTGTTGCATTATCAATGTTATCATATTTTTTTTAGAGTCATTTTATCACAGCCAAACTAAAATTTCTTTACTAAAGATGGATAACGATGGAAATCTTGTTCTTTCCATCCTTTTGGCACTAGAAAGGTATCGATTCTTGTGAAGGGTGATATTGCATTCATCAAAGTAAATGTCCGAGATGGTGTTACCTTACTCAAAAATAAATGTCACGTATGACTTAAAGATACAACAACAACAACAACAACTACCCAGTATGTTCCCACAAAGTGGGGTCTGGGGAGGGTAATACGTACACAGGCCTTACCCCTACCCGAAAGGGTAGAGAGGCTGTTTCCGGCCGACCCTCGGCTCAGAAAAAGAGAGAGAAAATCAACAAACAAAATAAAACAAAACAAAACAATGTTAGTAAATCCGGGATAAATCAAATAAATAATTATCTAAACATAAAACCAAAAGTAGAATGACATGCAATAATACCAATCGATTACTACCATAAAAGGCACAATACAATACATTAATTAACTATAGAGATCGCTACCAAACCCCACTCAGCCCCTAACAGAAGTACTAAGAATTCTAGAAGGCCCTACCCTACAACCCTAATACTAGACCTCCAAACTTTCCTATCGAGGGTCATGTCCTCGGAAATCCCCATTCTAGCCATATCCTGCCTAATCACCTCACCCCAATACCTCTTAGGCCTCCCTCTGCCTCGACTCGCGCCAACCACCGCCAGTCGCTCACAACTCCTCACCGGTGCATCAGGGCTTCTCCTCCGCACATGCCCAAACCACCCGAGTCTCGCTTCTCGCATCTTCTCATCCACTGGGGCCACCCCCACCTTCTCCCGAATAACTTCATTTTTAATCTTATCTAATCTGGTGAGCCCGCACATCCACCTGAGCATCCTCATCTCCGCAACTCTCATTCTCTGGACATGAGAGTTCTTCACAGGCCAGCACTCCACCCCATACAACATGGCAGGTCTAACCACCGCTCTATAAAATTTTCCCTTGAGTTTCTGTGGAACTTTCTTGTCACACAAGACTCCTGATGCGAGCCTCCACTTCAACCACCCCGCTCCTATACGGTGAGTGACATCCCCGTCAATCTCTCCGTCCCCTTGAATCACTGATCCAAGATATCCGAAACTGTCCCTCTTGGCTATGACCTGAGATCCCAGCTTCACGTCCCAGCCTACTTCGCTCGACTCGGCGCTAAACTTGCACTCTAGATATTCTGTCTTAGACCTACTTAGTTTAAAACCCTTAGACTCGAGGGTCTGTCTCCAGACCTCCAACCTCGCATTAACACCATCCCTCGTCTCGTCTATCGAGACTATGTCGTCAGCAAAGAGCATACACCATGGCACATCCCCTTGAATACGGCGAGTTAGAGCATCCATTACCAAGGCAAATAAGAGAGGGCTTAGCGCAGATCCTTAATGTAGCCCCATAACCACCGGAAAATGGTCCGAGTCGCCACCCACCGTCCTAACCCTAGTCTTGGCTCCATCATACATGTCTTTGATCACTCCGATGTAGGCTTCTGGCACGCTCTTCGCCTCCAAGCATCTCCACAGAACCTCTCTAGGGACCTTATCGTACGCCTTCTCCAAGTCGATAAACACCATATGCGGGTCCTTCCTCTTATCCCTGAACAGTTCCACCACCCTCCTCACAAGGTGGATAGCTTCTGTAGTAGAGCGACCCGGCATGAAACCAAACTGGTTCACGGATATAGATGACATCTCCCTCACCCTCGCCTCGATCACCCTCTCCCAGACCTTCATGGTGTGACTTATTAATTTGATACCCCTATAGTTGTTGCAACACTGGATATGCCCTTTGTTCTTATACAAGGGCACCACTATGCTCCACCTCCAATTCTCCGGCATCCTCTTAGTCTTGAAGATCACGTTGAACAACCCGGACAACCACTCCACTCCTGCCCTACTATACTTTTCCAGAACTCCACCAGGATTTCATCTGGCTCGGTCGCACGACCCCTACTTGTCCTATGCAAAGCCCCCATGACCTCCCCCACCCTGATGCGCTTGCAGTGCCCGAGGTCTCTAGTACACTCTGAATGCCCCAGCTCCCCTAGCTCTAAGACTCGATCCCCTCTTCGTTAAGAAGGTCTCGAAAGTATTCCTGCCATCTCCGCTTGACTTGCGACTCCCCCGTCAGAACCCTACCATCCTCGTCCTTGATGCACCTAACTTGGTCTAGATCCCGCGCCTTCCTCTCCCTCACCTTAGTCAACCGGAATAACTTTCTGTCCCCGCCTTTCTCCCCCAATTCCTCGTACATGCGCCCAAACGCTGCATTTTTAGCTTCCGTGACCGCCGGTTTCGCTTCCTTCCTCGCCACCTTGTAGTTCTCCTTGTTCGCTCTCCTTTCTTCTTCGCTTGAGCTCCCTGACAACTTAGCAAACGCCGCCTTCTTCGCCTCCACTTTTCCTTGGACTACCTCAAGTATGACTTAAAGATACTTGAAATAAATTTAATATTTATCAGTGATAAAGGAAGGAAATGATAAGTTACATAGTGACTTATACTGGATACTGTTTGATCAAAACATTATTTATATTTTGAAAGGACTCATTCAATTTTTCTTTTTGAATCCCGTTATAGGCTTGCAAATTTTTAAAGAAAATAACAAACGACAGTGTGTGCAGTTGTTGTCCTATAGCTTAAAAGGACTAGACATTCTTGTTCCTTTATTTTAGGTCTCTGGTGTGTCATTTCCCTCAAGGTTACAAGCTTGACTCCGTGATATTTTTCCATCTTTGATCTTGGTCTTGATTGCTTTATAGCCTCCGACTGTTTGCCTAACTGTCTTACAGTTTTAGCCATTTTGCCTTTATTCTTGTTTTTCTGGGGGTGGCTAACCGCTAACTAATTGGATCCAACAATCCTTAATATTTTTAGACAAATTCTCCTTACTCTCACCAAATCCCAAATTTGGCCATTTTATATCCGTTGTTTAATGGACATTTTAGTCAAATTTGATATTTTTTCTTTTTTTGGTGACTGTTAAACTGGCCAATGAGTATTCTGGAGTTTTGTATCAATTGGCTCGAGTTGCTGTTTATGCAGGTTGATGCAGTTGTATACCTAGTTGATGCATTTGACAAGGAGCGGTTTGCAGAATCAAAGAAGGAATTAGATGCGCTTCTTTCTGATGAGGCCCTTTCTACTGTCCCCTTCCTCATTTTGGGTAACAAGATAGACATACCATATGCTGCCTCAGAAGATGAATTGCGTTATCATCTTGGCTTGACCGGTGTCACTACTGGCAAGGGTAAGGCGAATCTTACTGATTCAAATGTTCGGCCTTTAGAGGTATTTATGTGTAGCATTGTACGGAAAATGGGTTATGGCGATGGCTTTAAGTGGGTATCTCAATATATAAAGTAGGTTTTCATTAGCAATGCCTGAGAAGTCGATATGCTGTAGATCAGCTAATGTTTCACTTTCTGGAAAAGATGAAAAGATTGGTTTCACCAGATATTTGTTCATTTTATTTTGGTACCAATTTTGTATACTTTGGTGTATATGTAGTTTGATGACAAGGTATTCTTATTTCTCTGTAATATTTATGTGTAGCTCGAAATTGCCATCTACATATTCTTGACTTAAATTCATACCTGTATTTGTTATCTTCTCCCATTCAGTTATGTTATGAATTTCTATTAAAGTCTGTACCTATCTTTGTTGTCTCTTCATTCACTGTATGCTGTATGCTGTCGGAGTAAAGGATCAACAACCTCTTTTTTCTTCTTGACAAATAACTAAATGACATAATTTTTTAAGACAAAAGGATTTCCCCTTTCTTTATTTTACAGATGGATTTTATTGGTGTATGCATTGAATTTCTTATGAACTCCTATTTTATAGTACAACATTAACAAATTCAGTATAGTCTCATAAGTGGGGTTTGATGAAGGTAGTGTGTATGCATGTCTTCTGTTTTTCGAAGATAGAGAATTTCGAATCGATCCCTATATTGTTAATGTATCCTACTATTTTTTACGAGGCTATTACAAACTTCACTTGTTCATTATAATGTCAAATTCACTATTTGTCCCTTTCAAAAGTCACAACGATGGTATTGTAAAATGAAAAATTTTCATAAAGCATTATTTTTTAGTAGTAATTATCTATTTATAGATACCATTTGCTATATTACGGATTATAGATACTTTTTTTGTGGTTATAAGATGTATTTGATGTATTTAAGCTATTGTATTAATGAATACAATTGCAAAAATAGGCGTGAATTAGGGAAGTCCAGCTAATCAGTTGTTGTATTTAAGTATATTTGACTGTATTCATGAAGTGAAACGTAGAATTACAGCTGGATATACTATTGTATTCGACAGTATTCACGACGTGAAATAGGGGATTACACTATTTTTTATAAAGGAAAGTGAATCAATTAACATAATAGACTCATAATATAACTCAACAAACTCAAAGATAACATACAAAATTTTGTATTTTCAGTTATAAAGAAGATTCTCAACCGAAAAATACCCAAAAAATATAGCAATCTTCAGAGAAATTATATAATGCATCTGAATACATAAAATATATTAATTAAAAAAATATATGGATACATTCATGGCATATAGCGAGATAATGAATACAATAAAATACATAGAATACAGTGGGATATATTGAAATACAATGAAAAAAACAACAATGAATACAATGACATAAATGGAATCCAATGAAATAATACATCTGAATACATAAATTATATTAATTTGCAAAATATATGAATACATTCATGGCATATAGCGAGACAATGAATACTATGAAATACATAGAATATAGTGGGATACATTGAAATTGAAGGTGTTAATCGGGCGGGATGGGAAGGGCTGGACAAAAAAAACGTCAACCCGTACGGGTTCGGGGCGGGTTGTTATCGGGATGGGGTTAATAGGTTGGTGGCGGGGGCTGAGATTTTTCAGGTTCTATAGGGCATGTACGGGTTCAGGTTAACGGGCTAGGGCGGGTCAGGCTATATATAATTTATTTTTTTTAAAAAAATTAAGTTATATGAACAGTGGCAATGACTAGATTTTAATTAAAAAAATATATATATATATTACGTGTTAACGATCTGAACCGGGTTGTAGCCCGTTAAGAACCCGTTAAGGGCTTAACAGGTTGTAACATGTTGTAACGGTTCGACCACCCATTTAAAAAAAATTAACGTTTGTAGCTCGGCCCTCGCCAACCCGTCCCAACCCACATTTTTGCTACAGTACCGGGCTGGACCAGGCTGACCCGAGTTGAACTGGGTTGTTAGCGGGTCTGCCCGGCCGATTAACACCTTTAATTGAAATACAATGAGAAAAAACAGTGAATACAATGAAATAAATGGAATACAACAAGATACATTGAATTACAACAAAAAAAAAAGATAATAAGTACAATGAAATACATGAAAATACATTGAAATATATTAATAGAAAATCAAGTTGCTCAGCCCCAAACTCTATCGGCTTTACTCAAGGACAAATCCCTGTAGCAACATTTGAAAGTACAACACGCGACACCTTTGAAATTTGAAGGTACAACATGCGATACCTTTTTTCATTACCTGCTACACCATTGACTACCTTTCCCTTCGACACTTTTAAGTACTACCGCCACCGTGACTGCCGCCATCGTCGGTGGCGGAGAACCACCAGTATCTCCGTCAACGTTCACTTTCATTTTGTAACAGAGAAGGAATACGCTACTACGTGATCAACCAAAAGAGTGAGAAGAAAACTCCCTTTCCCAAATTAGTTGTTAGGGATTTGATTTGCTATCACAAAATAATATTAGGTGCTAAGAATTGATCGGATGAAAAGAAAATAGTGTGGACGAGAGGAATTTTGAGATTGAGCATCGTGTTTTTAGGGAATGAAAGAAGAGAATGAGATGTATCAAAATAGAGAAAGAAAGAAAATAGTGTAACTGAATAGTGTATTTAATGACTTAAGGCTAGGAGGTAACCAAAATTGAATATTTTGCTATAAACCTTAAAAGATATCTATAGAATATAATTTTTTTTAAATGATATTTATTTAGATGGGGTGCTCTAACTAAGGAGAAAGCCCAGGAGTTTGAGAGGAGGTTAGTTGATGGTGGAGCTTGGAGAAGTTCTGGGGAAGCGGACGCAATGTGGTCGGAGACGGCGAACTTAGTTAGGGAGGTAGCACGGGATGTGCTCGGGCTAGCCAAGGGCTATTCTGGTAGACATCAGGGTGACTGGTGGTGGAACGATGTAGTCCAGGAAAAAGTGGAGGTAAAGAAGGCGGCGTTTGCTAAGTTGGCAGGGAGCACTAACGAGGATGAAAGGAGAGTGAACAGGGAGACCTACAAGGCGGCGAGGAAGGAAGCAAAGCCGGCGGTTACGGAAGCTAAAAACGCGGCGTTTGGTCGCATGTACGAGGAATTAGGGGAGAGAGACGGGGACAGGAAGTTATTCCAGTTAGCTAAAGTAAGGGAGGGGAAGGCGCCGGATCTAGACCAAGTCCGGTGCATCAAGGACGAGGATGGTAGAGTTTTGATGGGTGAGTCTCGGGTCAAGCAGAGGTGGGAGACGTACTTTCGAGATCTTCTTAACGAGGAGGGGGATCGAAACATAGAGCTTGGGGAGCTGGGGCATTCAGAGAACCATAGAGACCTCGGGTACGGCAGGCGCATTAGGGTGGATGAGGTCATAGGGGCTTTGCGAAGGATGAGTAGGGGCCGAGCGACCGGGCCTGGCGAGATCCCGGTGGAGTTCTGGAAATGCATGGGTAGGTCAGGAGTGGAGTGACTCTCTAGGTTGTTCAATGCGATCTACGGGACTAAAAGGATGCCGGAGGAGTGGAGGTGGAGTACGGTGGTGCCCTTGTACAAAAACAAAGGGGATATCCAGTGTTGCAACAACTATAGGGGTATCAAATTAATAAGTCACACCATGAAGGTATGGGAACGGGTGATCGAGGCGAGGGTGAGGGAGATGACATCTATATCGGTGAACCAGTTTGGTTTCATGCCGGGTCGCTCCACTACAGAAGCTATCCACCTTGTTAGGAGATTGGTGGAACAGTTCAGGGATAAGAAAAAGGACTTGCACATGGTGTTTATCGACTTGGAGAAGGCGTATGACAAGGTCCCAAGGGAAGTGCTATGGAGGTGCCTGGAGGCGAAGAGCGTGCCGGAAGCCTACATCAGAGTAATCAAGGACATGTACGATGGAGATAAGACTAGGGTTAGGACGGTGGGCGGTGACTCAGACCATTTCCCGGTGGTTATGGGGCTCCATCAAGGATCGGCGCTTAGCCCTCTCTTGTTTGCCTTGGTGATGGATGCTATAACCCGACATATTCAAGGGGATGTGCCTTGGTGTATGCTATTTTCTGATGACATAGTATTGATAAACGAGACGAGGGTCGGTGTGAATGAGAGGCTAGAAGTATGGAGACAGACTCTCGAGTCTAAGGGTTTCAAAATAAGCAGATCTAAGACTGAATACTTGGAATGCAAGTTTAGCGCCGAGCCGAGCGAAGTAGGCAGGGACGTAATGATTGGAGCTTAGGTCATGGCTAAGAGGGACAGTTTCAGATATCTTGGGTCGATGATTTAGGGGGACGGAGAGATTGACGGGGATGTCACTCATCGTATAGGAGCGGCACTCATCGTATAGGAGCGGGATGGTCGAAGTGGAGGCTTGCATCAGGAGTCCTGTGTGACAAGAAAGTGCCACTGAAACTCGAGGGAAAATTTTATAGAGCTGTGGTTAGACCTGCCATGTTGTATGGGGCGGAGTGCTGGCCGGTGAAGAACTCTCATGTTCAGAGAATGAAGGTTGCGGAGATGAGGATGCTCAGGTGGATGTGTGGACTTACCAGGTTAGATAAGATTAAGAATGAAGTTATTCGAGAGAAGGTGGGGGTGGCCCGGTGGATGAGAAGATGCGTGAAGCGAGGCTCAGGTGGTTCGGGCATGTGCGGAGGAGAAGTCCTGATGCCCCGGTGAGAAGTTGTGAGCGACTGGCGGTGGTCGGCGTGAGGAGAGGCAGAAGGAGGCCTAAGAGGTATTGGGGAGAGGTGATTAGGCATGACATGGCTAGGATGCATATTTCCGAGGACATGGCCCTTGATAGAAAAGTCTGGAGGTCTAGTATCAGGGTTGTAGGATAGGGGCCCCTAGAATTTTTGTACTCCTTTCCCGGGGTTGGGTGAGGCTTGTCAGGGCGACTCATAGATGATTCGTGCATTGGATTGTGTCCCCCTTATGGTAGTTATTTATGGTAGTTACTGTTTGATATAGTGCATGTCATTTTATGTATAATTCTTATGTTTAGATAACTATTTATGCGATTTCTGCCGGAATTACTAATGCTCTTTTGTTTTTGTTTTTGTTGTTGCTTTCCCTTTCCTTTTCTAAGCCGAGGGTCGATTGGAAATAGCCTCTCTACCCTTTGGGTAGGGGTAAGGCTTGTCTACATATTACCCTCCCCAGACCCCACCTTGTGGGACTATACTGGGTAGTTGTTGTTGTTGTTGTTGTTGTTGTTATATTTATTTAAAATAAATAAGGTAATAACCTTTATTATAATAGGTAAAAATTCCATGGAAAATCCACGTCTCTAGGTCCACTTTGCCTTTGTGGATGTTCTTGTGATTTTCGTTTTTATAGCAATGATATTTGGGTTAGCTTTCATGCATCTTAACTATTTTATCACATATTTGTTACCTCCCACCAGAATAGATACTTAATAATTCCGTCTACCATCTCAACTATATCTACTGAAGTCTCCGATGATGTTCATCCACTTCGTTTATTGCTAGGCCGTGTTGATTAATTAGAGAAACTAGAGAGGAAACCAAAGTGAGAATGAATGATCACCATTCACTTCATTGCATTTTTCAATATAACTAAAGAAAATATGTTTTACACAATTAGTGCAATTTGACATATAACAGATTGCTTATCCTCATTTCTAAACTATCCCTCACCCTAACTTATCAGTAGTTGTATGGTGAAGAACTTGGCAGTGTTAACTCTGATGCTTTTATTGTGAATAAAAGTTGAAAAGGGATTGGACTGCTAGTAGATATATTAAAAGGGCAACTCGGTGCACTAAGATCTTTGTTTGACTCAAAAGTTATCGGTTACTTTATGAATGCAAAATAATACATACAAGTAGAGGGGCAATCATAACAAGTCGTAGTAAATCGAGAATCAAATAGAGAAAATACGAGTTAAGAGTAGTTATTCTAATAACCGGAAATATGGATAATCTTTATTGATGATAATAGAATGGTGTGCCTCCCCTTAGGGAGGTTCAGAACCTTATAATCATATTTTCTTTTGATCCTCCACTTTTCTAGTTTATTTGTCATTCTCCCTCCATATTTTGCTCCTTTTCTTTTAGAGCCCCCATGGGAAAGGAAGAGAATCCTTTGTCGATTTCTCCTCTTGGTATTTATAGATACGAAACATGCCCGCCGACTATTAGTGGTAGGGCCCACGTTAAGAGACTGCCTCTATAAAATATGAATAGGCCATAACCTTACTGATAATCTTAATTGGGCATTTAAACAGTGTTAATTAAGAAAGGTCGTGGCATTTATTAACCTTGCTTATTGTCGATTATTATATGGTCGAATTCCGACCCACACAATCTTGCTATGCACAGGTCCGAGGAAGGGCCGCACCACAATGATCTATTGTACGCAGCCTTACCCTGCATTTCTGCAAGAGGCTGTTTCCACGGACCTGTGAACGTCTGTCATATGGTTGCAACTTTACCGGTTACGCCTAGTAGATATATTAAGTACTGAATTTAACTCTGTACATGTAGTGCAAAGCTAGAGCATTTTTATTGAGAAAAGACTATGAAAATAACGGAAAATAGATTAAACTAGGTAACAAAACTTTCCCAGCTAGCAGTTGGTACGTACATTTCCCCTATCTTGTGTACAATGATATAGGAGCAGATTCAGGTTCTGCTGAGCCAGTGGCATTAACATCTCAAGCTAATATATATTCAGCAACTCAATGCTTCATATTTCAATGGAATTGGTTGATTAAAACCAGCTGTTTGACACAACAAATTTCCAACTATGGCAATGTCTCTGCAGAACACCCCTTGGAACACTGTCCCGTTTGTGTTTGTGGCGTTTGTGTTACTACATGATGTAGCACGCTGCATTGCAGTTGTGCCGAAAGTGTCAGCTTTTGATTGTTGGAGGTCTTGATTTAGCTGAACTTGTTGCTGCATCAGTTGCAATGCAGCATCAGCCTTCTTTCTCTGCTGCTCTGCCATTTCTTCATCCTTTATTATCGTCATCAAACTAGCATAGCCCCTCTGCATCATTCTATACAACAGTAAAGCAGACATCTTTGCTCTATCCCTTACAGAATCTACATCTTGTTCATCTGCAAACTCGCATCTTTCTATAAAACTCGTCGATTTATCAGGCTTGTGTCTTAAAGTTAGCAACAAATGCGCTCTTTCAAGTTCTGATCTTGAACAACCCCACTTCAAACCAATCAATGCATAGTAATCTACGTTCCCCGTTTCGCCATTTGCAACCCTCTTCTTCAGTTCTTGAATCTTAGTAGCCAAGGAACAAAGCATCCCTGGAATTTCCCTGTATTCCACATTTTGACGCTTCCATATTGGTCCTGATAATTTCCTATCGCGTAGTATTGAATTGTACAAGAGTTTTAAGTGTTCCAAATCGTGAAGACTATCGGGCAAGCATCTTATGGTTTCAAATAGTGCAGCCCTGGTCCTAAGAGCATCAATGCAAGAAGGGTCCAACGCTAAAGTTCGATTGCAGTCAGCTATTGCCTCTGCAGTTCGTCCAGAGGAACGATATGCTGATGCTCGATACATATAGCATTCGGCCATGAATCCCTGAGGGGCACCACGACGACCATCCACAATCTTTGAAAAATGTCTAATAGCTTCTGAGTAAAGACCAGCGTCAAGAGCTGCAATAGCAGCAGTTTTTCGTCGTAAGAGTAGCTTGATATGACTGAGAAGTTGAGAGATGGTTTCTGACTCGGTTATCGACAAAGTTGTGCAGTTTTTTCCTGAGAGTGGAAATTTTGCAAATGAAAAACTATCGTCGGACCAACAAATGCTCTCGCGTCTGAAGGCGTCTGTAGCAAGGCGTTTTCCAGTTTGTAACAGAACCATTGCATCTTCCATTAGACCCAAATGGCAACAAGCTTGTCCTAAGACCAAATACCTGTCGACATATAATATAATTAAGTTATTAAAGCATTTCTCTCTAACAACTTAAACAAATAGAACACTATTCAACATGATATCAGAACAGATAATAGAAACAACTATTTCCACCGTCCCATAAACAAAGAATGTCACATTTATATATTTTATAACAATTTAACTTTAAAATGCCCATTGTACCCTTAATGAGATGATTTATAGCGCCACAACCATGGCTTATTCTAGACCACAAGTTCAAAAATCTTTTTTTCTTTGTTAAACGCTGTGTCCAGTCAAACAACGTCACATAAATTAGGACAGAAGGAGTAATATTTTCACGTGTTTGTTACATGAAAAAAATTCAGGCTCACACGTGAAGAGGCGTGTTTAAGACATAATATAATTAAGTAACTAAAAGTTTGTTGGATCTAACGGCTTACCTCCATTGGCCTTCTTTATTGCAATTCTTGTAAAGGCTAGCTATAACTTTCCTCTTCAAATCAGAAACAGAGAAGCACTTGAAATTTGGTTCACCACCAGAGGAAATAAGCCTAATTTGCTCCTTTGAATTGTCAAATGAACCAGAAGAAGAGGTTGAAGAGGTGTCATCACTAGGAATTCTTAGACTAGGAATATAGTCCTGTAACATATAGGCTACATCCTTAAAACACCTTAAATAAAGCAAACATCGAGCCTTTAACTCAAGTGCTATTTCAAGACGTGGAGAAAGAACAAGTGCAGCTTCAACAAGTCCAAGAGCTGAAGCAATCTCCTTTGTTTCTTGACTGGCAATGAGAATTTTTGCATCTTTGATATGTTTTTCCACAATCTGAAAAAAAACAGAACATAAGTGCATGACTATGTATACAATTGTCTATGAAAGTTTTGTTAATCTAAATTAGTCGGATGAGTGCAGCCCGATGCACAAGGTATTCCACATTCACCCAGGGTGCGGAGAAGTGACGCACCTCAAGGGGCGTGACGTGGACAACCTACCCTAATGCCAGTATTATCGAACCTGTAATCTATAGATTACACGGAGCCAACTTTACCGTTGCTCCAAGGCTCCCTTTCAATCGAATCAATGAGAGTGCAGCCCAGTGTACAAGTTCGGTGTACAAGGTAACCTGCATTCACGTAGGTACGGCGAAGGATTGCAACTCAAGGGGCATGATTTAAACAGCCTACCCTACCGCTACTCCAAGGCTCCCTTCAACCGAATCAATGAGAGTAAAATCAAGAATATGTTGTTACCTTTTTGTTGCTAATCCACCAATGCTTCTTTTCTCCACAGGAAAGAGTTGGAGATGCAGCCATTGTTGATGTACAAGGATCATTAACCATCAAACTGCTGCAAATTTTCTTGTTTTTTTGGCCTAAAGGGTGTCTGTATTTACATTAATATTTTCATTTTTTTTTTTTTTTTTTTTATGTTTGAACTGAAGAGAGAGTACTAAAACATGTAAACATGATATAGAGAGGGAGAGGGAATGAAAGGGAAGTGCATGAATACACAGTGCCAGCTTTGACCTAATAAACTGAGAGAAAAATTTGGTCCTTCTGTTTCATCGCTGGCAAACCACGCACCCACGCCAGAATCTCTGTAAAGACTACTCTCCCTCTCTACACTCTATATTATTATAGAGTTATGTAGATGTATTTTATTATCCATTTAAAATAGACATGCCAATACTGTAAAAACAACCACTTCAACTACTAATAACTATATTCTAAATTTATATTTAATAAATTTTTTAAATATAAATATGTTATTTGAGCAAAAGTTATTGGGTTCAATTCGAACCCATATTCGAGTTTCTAGCTCCACCCCTACCTTTTAGTATAGTATCAAATAACTATGTCCATCAAAATAGGAAGAACTTACCGATAATCTTTCAACCATTACTTTAGAATCCCTCCCCCCCCAACCAATACCACCAGAATAATACATAAGTCTAAATTAATATATTATCATCAAGGATTTAATATGTGACAGATTGATCTCTTTTAATTAGATGTTTCGAGTTCGAATAAAAAAATATTCCGGTAGGAAAAACTTTCCCTTTAATGGGCGTCACAAAGCGTGTATACGAATTAGACGGGACTTGAATATGGGTCTTATGCGACACGCATCCGAATTAGTCAGGACTTCAATGCGATTACTGAACGGGCAAAGATGACTTTTGAGGTGCAGCTGAAATTATTTACAATCGGTAGCCGAAAAGTACATAAAAATATATATATATAGTTAGTTATTCGGTTATTATTTTGAAAGTAACTATACAATATTATTTTCTCGTACCGAAGATCGATTGGAAAATAAAAAATAATATGGTAAACATTATATTCAATTAAACACTGTCATATGGACGGAATAAAAGAGTATTAAATTCAATATCCATATATCTATTTTAGATTGGCATTTACTAACACAATAAATTTTAAGTCGTTTTCAACTAATTTAAACTACTAGATCCAAGGCTATTATCTAGATCACGGGTCCTCAGATTCAACCACCAGGGGAAAAGATGAGAATTCCAACAAGTTGCCTGAAAACAAAGTAAATAAAGGTGCGTGAATTTTCCTGCCTTTATTTATTTATTTTGCTGGAATATAATATTTAAAAGTGCTTATATATAAGTAGTACTTTTTTTTGGTAAGATATATAATATAAGTAGTATTTATTGCACCTTTGAGACAATTAATGTGAACTATATAACCATGTATATTTTTGTACACCTGTCAATGGAGAAAAACAGATCCTATGTAGGCTAGCTTGCAAAAATATTTAACAATATTAGGAGATGGTAGGATATTTTTCTAGTTGAAAGTCTGTTACAAAATAATATATATCTCTATCTTCACAAGATAAAAATAAATTATACGTATACGTTACTCTTTTCAAATTTCACTTGTGAGATTATATTTAATATGTTATTATTGTTGAGGAAATGGTTGGATAGAATAATCATCCGACAATTGTCATAAAATAAATATATACGAGTGAGTCATCTTTAATCGGATGTTTCAAATTTGAACTATGAATATGAAAAAAATCCTATAAGGAAAGATTTTTCCTTTAATCAGCCTTACAACTAGGAGCGGATTTAGGCTGTGTTTATGGTGCACGTGAACCTATAATTTTTCCGTCAAATTAAGTATTTTATGGGTATATTTTATAAAATTAATCTAAAGGAGCATGAATTGATCACCACTTAGTATTTTTAGCTGTGCACCCATATTCTAAAAATTCTAAATTCAACTCTAAAATAATACCGTATAAATTAAATAAATCAGAGTTCAAATATAAAAAAAGAAGAAGCTAGAAGATAAGCAGTAGATAAAGATTGGGGTGAGAAAGTGACAAGTGCTCTATTTCGTAAGGTGTAAGGCAACAGAATCATGCTTTTTTTCCCCTTTGCTTTACATTTCACCCACATTTAATTTAATGAATGCACATGAAATATTGAGTCGACAACCAGATTGGTTTGTCTTAAAGTCTCTCTAAATAATTAATAAACTTTCCTTTTTTCTTTTCCTTTTTTTCCTCTCACATAAAGGTTTTCCCCTCACCCCTAGGCCTCTAACTTTATCTTTATCTAGGGACAGGTTCATAATTTCTGTATTTTCAATCTATTTTTTTGAAGGGGAGTTTTAGAAAGTAACGATATACTTATTTTCATATGATTTATAGATATAGCCGTAAAAGTAAATATTAATATTTGTATTAGGATAATTAAGTTATCTATATCATACAACTTTCTTCTCTAAATCATGTGTGAACACAATAAACTTTGTGCACTGAATTATTCTTCGTATATCTCGACTATTTTATAGAATCTGCTATCTATCACCAACTCATATTGCCCACTAAAATTAGACTTATGATTGAAAATTAAATTTATAATTTTCCGTTTTATATTTTTAACCTCTTGTCTCTTATTACCTTGTTGTTGCTATAGTTTGTTGCTCCCTTTTATTTATTTTTTGAGCCGTGAATTTATTAAAAATGATTTTTTTATAACCTTTAGAAAGTAAGTATAACATTTGCTACGCACTATACTCGTCAAAACCCACTTAAGCAATAATACCTAATTTGTTGTTATTGTTAAATTCTTAATACCTTCACTCTTTCATTCATCATCCATGTGTCCTCTATTAAGAAACTGTCCCACACTCCAGCTCACCTGGGCAGTTGGACCTTGATCATAAATATAATTATTAGTGCACTTATATATTAGTCCTGTTTTTTATTTTATGTGGTACTGATTTTTTATCCATTTGTTCATAAAGAGATAAAATTATTTTAAAAATAGTTTGTTTAAACTTTTTATTTAATCTTTATTGAAATCAAATATCGCTACATAAATTAAAACGAGGGGGTGTATAAGTCTATAGTAATCGTTTCCTACGACCTGTATACAGGGCAAGATTTATTGTATTGGTTACAATTTTACCTCAAATTCTGTATATATTGTTGGGTTTAATATTTAATTAATATATTAAATAATTAAAAGAGAGTGAATGAAAAATGGAGGGAAATGAAATTTCGAGTGAAATTTTAAGTTCCCCCTCCTTGGTAAATGGATTGTCTCGTATTGGAAGAGGAAAATATTTTTTATGGGTATATAAGTAATTGCTCTTCTTCTAGCACTTAAAAGGTTGAGAAGAAAGTAAGCCTCGCGCCGTCGTCGTCGCTCGACTCGGCTCGGCTACGGCTTCGGCTTCGGCTTCGGCTTCGAATTCGGATTTGGTCAAATGATCGATACCTCAAATTCTGTATATTGAGTGAAATTTCAAGTTCTCCCTCCTTGGTAAATGTGCATTGTCCCATATTGGAAGAGGAAGAGGTTTTTTATGGGTATGTAAACAATTGCTCTTCTTCTAGTGTTAGGGGTATGGAAGGGTTTATCTGTCACGACCCGGATTTTCCCCCAACATCGGGATCGTGATGGCGCCTACTCGTGGTAGCTAGGCAAGCCATCTGTATTCATACTATCCTGTTTTTAATAAAATTTCATAATTAATTTATCAACAAACCATAATTTTAATTTAATATGTGCGGAAGACTTTATCGAAATAGTATTAAGCAGTTTCACCAACTCACGAACTACTATGGAATACTACACATAAAAGTCTGAAGGAAATATAACATAATTCTGTTTGTCTCGGAACAAAGAGACTACAGATAATAACATAATTAAAGAGAGAGACGCCGGGCCTGCGGACGTCTGCAAGCTACCTCGGTCTCAAATGTGATCAACTCCCACGCAATCAATTTACTGCTGCTGCTGCTGCTCTTGATCGTAACTTGGACCTGTGCAAAAACGCACAGAAGTGTAGTATCAGCACAACCGACCCCATGTGCTGGTAAGTGCCTGGCCTATCCCGGCGAAGTAGTGACAAGCCTAGGACCGGACACTCACATAAACCTGTGCAATTCAATATATATATATGTGTACCACAAAATAACAAGAAATAATCAAGTATTAACACGATAAGGAATATCTTAAAGAATTCAACAATTAACCACAATTAATAAATTCACAAGGAAAAACAAAGTATAATGTAAACACAAGTAATATCAATTCAAGAAATAGCAAGCAGTTGCACGGCATCACCCTTCGTGCTTTTACTCTCATCCTCACCAAATAAACAAATAAAGTACACGGCATCACCCCTTCGTGCTTTTACTCTCATCCTCACATCCATAGTACGGCATGATCCTTCGTACATGGTTCAATAACAGGGCACGGCATGATCCTTCGTGCATAATCAATAAATAAACGTGGCACGACATTAACCTTCGTGCATAAATAAATAAACATGGCACGACATCACCCTTCGTGCATTATCACTCTTCCTCACCCAAATAACAATCACAGTTAAGGGCAAAGAAAGAAACAGCAATTCATAAATCGTCCCATCAAGGGCAATCAATAATTATCTTCACAACAAGTCCCAACAAGGGAGAACAATAACAATTCATCTGTAATATATCTCAAAATAATCATTTTCCAACGACTCACGGTCATACTAGACGCCAGTGTATGGATGCTCGTCACCACAGCCCATACACCGCACTCGATCACATAACACATAACACATAATCCTATTCCCTCAAGCTAGGATAGAACAAACACTTACCTCGAATGCTTATGAACAATTCAATCCGTGGAAATGTCTTTTCTTTCAACTTGGCTCCAATCCAACCGTATCTATACACAATTGATTTAATATCATCAATTTTACTCAACAAACTAATTCTTAAGACCAAATACAACTTTTACAACATTCTGCCCGGAATAGTGAATTTCAACCCCGGGCCCACATGGTCGGAACTCGGGGTTATGACCAAAATCCGGTTACCCATCCCCCCACGAGTTCATGTATATAATTTGTTTCAAAATCGGACCTCAATTCGAAGTCCAATTCCCCAATTTATGAAAAACCTATTTTCTAACAAAAACAAGAATTTTACCATGAAAATCTTTGATTTCTTATGAAAAACATGTTTAATGATGTTAGGAATTGAAAGAATTAAGTAAAAAGTGACTTACAATCGTTTTGATGAAGAAGAACTCCTTGAAGAATCGCAAATGGGTGTTTTGGTTTTGTAAAATGTGAAGAAATGACTGAAATTCGTGGTTTTCAGGTCTCTGTGTTCGCATTTGCGAACATGGGTTCGCAATTGCGAACCCCGACCAATTTCTGGAGTTTGAAAAATAAGCTAAGGCTGGGAAGTTCGCATTTGCGAACATTTGTTCGCATTTGCGAACACTGGCAGTCAAAGGGATGTTCGCATTTGCGAACCAATGTTCGCATTTGCGAACACATGCTGTATAAGGCAGTGTTCGCATTTGCGAACAACGGTTCGCATTTGCGAACCAAGGCAGTATGGGAAATGTTCGCATTTGCGAACTATTGTTCGCATTTGCGAACATAGGCAGCACTGGGGACCTTCGCAAATGCGAACATTTGCGAACAAGGCTGGCTTCGCATTTGCGATCAGGGTTCGCATTTGCGAGCCTTGCCTTACACTGTCCCCTTCGCAATTGCGAGAAATTCTTCGCAATTGCGAAGCCAACAGCTGGGTGAAAAAACCAGCAGTTCAAAATTCAGAATTTCATCCAACGGCCTATCAAATCTTTACCCGAGCCCCCGGGCTCCAAACCAAACATGTACACAACCTCAAAAACACATTATGGACTTGTTCGTGCGATCATATCGCCAATATCACTTCGTTTTAATCAAATCAAGCCTCAAACTCATGATTTTCATACTTTTGATTTTCAAAACTTCTTAACTTGGAACTCGAGGTCCAAAACATCTCAAACGACATCCAAATGTCACCAAACTTTACAGAAATCACATATATAATATTTAAGACTTGTACCGGGCGTCGGAACCAAAATACGAGCCCGATACCAAGGTCAATTAATTTATTTCCTTTAATAATTACATCAAAAACAATTTCACATAAAAATTCATAACTTGGGCTCTAGGCCTCAGAATTCGACTCCGGACACATGTCCAAGTCCCATATTTTCCTACGGACCTCTCGGGACCATCCAATCTCGGGTCCGGATCCGTTTACCAAAAATATTGACCGAAGTCAACCATATCAATATTAATATCATTTTTATCCAAATTTCTCATAGAATTCATATTTCTTATCACAAAATCTTTCCGGCTACATGCTCGGATCGTGCACGTAAATCGAGGCAACATAAAATGAGGTTTTCAAGGCCTCAGAAGCTCGAAATGATTAATTAAATAAGTGATGACCCTTTGGGTCGTCACAATCTCCACCTCTAAAACAACCGTTCGTCCTCGAACGGACAAAAGAAAGAAGTACCTGAGTCAGGAAACAAGTGTGGGTAGCGGCTCCGCATATCAGACTCGGACTCCCAGGTCGATGCCTCAGGAGGCTGACCTCTCCACCGAACACGCACAGAAGGATAACTCTTCGACCTCAGCTGTCGAACCTGCCGGTCTAGAATGGCTACCGGCTCCTCCTCGTAAGATAGATCATTGTCCAATTGGACAGTACTGAAGTCTAACACATGTGTGGGATCGCCGTGGTATCTCCGAAGCATAGATACATGAAAAACTGGATGCACAGCTGATAAGCTAGGCGACAGAGCTAGTCTGTAAGCCACCCCTCCCACTCGTCTAGAATCTCAAATGGACCAATATACCTAGGGCTGAGCTTGCCCTTCTTCCCAAACCTCATCACGCCCTTCATAGGCGACACCCGGAGCAATACTCGTTCACCAACCATGAAATCTACATCTCGAACCTTACGATCCACATAAGTCTTCTGCCTGGACTGAGCTGAACGCAATCTCTCCTGAATAGTCTTGACCTTATCCAAGGCCTCCTGAACTAAGTCTGTACCCAACAACCGAGCCTCTCCCGGTTCAAACCATCCGACCGGTGATCGACATCGCCTACCATACAACGCCTCATACGGAGCCATCTGGATGCTAGATTGGTAACTGTTATTGTAGGCGAACTCTGCTAATGGTAGAAACTGATCCCACGAGCCTCCGAAATCAATAACATAGGCTCGAAGCATGTCCTCTAGAATCTGAATAGTCCTCTCGGACTGGCCATCCGTCTGAGGATGAAATGCTGTACTCAACTGAACCTGGGTGCCTAACTCCTGCTGGACCGCTCTCCAGAACCGCGAGGTAAACTGCGTACCCCGATCAGAGATAATAGATACTGGCACCCCATGGAGACGAACAATCTCCCTAATGTAAACCTCCGCTAACCTCTCCGACGAGTAGGAGACGGATACTGGAATAAAGTGTGCTGATTTGGTCAACCTATCAACAATGACCCAAATAGCATCAAATTTCCTCTGAGTCAAAGGAAGTCCAGTAACGAAGTCCATAGTGATCCGCTCCCATTTCCACTCGGGAATTTCAATCCTCTGGAATACACCACCAGGTCTCTGGTGCTCATATTTCACCTGCCGACAATTTAGACACCGAGCGACATACGCAACGATATCTTTCTTCATTCTGCGCCACCAATAGTGTTGCCGTAAGTCCTGGTACATCTTCGCGGCGCCTGGGTGAATAGAGTACCGCGAACTGTGGGCCTCTGCTAAGATCAACTCTCGAATCCCTTCGACATTGGGTACACAAACTTGATCCTGCAATTTCAATACCCCATCATCATCTAGGCTTACCTGTGTGGCACCTCCCCGCTGTACTGTATCTCTCAACTCACGCAAATAAGGATCATCAAATTGCCTCTCACGGATACGCTCTAATAATGACGAACGAGCGACCGTGCAGGCTAACACCCTGCTAGGCTCAGGAAATGTCTAATCTCACGAACCGGTTGGCTAAGGCCTGGACATCTAGAGCTAATGGTCTTTGATTGACCGGAATATATGCAAGACTACCCATGCTGGCATACTTTCTACTCAATGCATCGGCCACCACATTGGCCTTACCTAGGTGATATAATATAGTAACATCATAGTATTTTAGCAACTCTAACCATCTCCGCTGTCGTAGATTCAACTCCTTCTGTTTGAACAAGTACTGTAGGCTTTTGTGATCAGTGTACACCTCACATGTCACACCATATAGATAATGCCTCCGGATCTTTAAGGCATGAACCACTGCTGCTAACTCAAGATCATGAACTGGATAATTCTTCTCATGTATCTTTAACTGCCTCGAAGCATAAGCGATAACCTTACCATTTTTCATTAACATCGCTCCAAGGATAAATCTTGAGGCATCACAATAGATAATATAAGACCCTGAACCGGTAGACAACATCAAGTGGGGCTGTAGTCAAAGTTGTCTTGAGCTTTCGAAAGCTCGCCTCACACTCCTCTATCCACTGAAATAGGGTGCTATTCTGGGTCAATCTAGTCATAGGAGTCGCAATCGATGAAAATCCCTCAACGAAACGACAGTAGTAGCCCGCCAAACCAAGGAATCTACAAATATCTGTAACTGAAGCTGGTCGAGGCCAATTCTGGACTGCCTCAATCTTCTTTGGGTCTACCTGAATACCTTCCACCGATACAATGTGACCCGGAAATGCTACCGAACTCAGCCAGAACTCACATTTAGAAAATTTGGCATATAGTCGGTTATCTTTCAGAGTCTGAAGAACCACTTTGAGGAGCTGCTCGTGCTCTTCCTGGCTGCGGGAGTATACCAGGATGTCATCTATAAAGACTATCACGAACAGATCTAAGTAAGGCCTGAATACCCGATTCATCAACTCCATGAATGTTGTTGGGGCATTGGTCAATCCGAAGGACATGACCAAGAACTCATAATGCCCATATCTAGAGCGAAAGGTCGTCTTAGGAATGTCAGCCGCCCTGATCTTCAGCTGATGGTAGCCTGACCTCAAGTCTATCTTAGAAAATACCCTCGCTCCCTAGAGCTGGTCAAACAAATCATCAATCCTCGGCAGTGGATATTTATTTTTAATAGTCACCTTGTTTAGCTGCCGGTAATCAATACACATCCGCAGCGAGCCATCCTTCTTCTTTACAAATAATACAGGTGCTCCCCAGGGGGAAACACTGGGCCTGATAAAGCCCTTCTCAAGAAGGTCCTGCAACCGATCTTTCAACTCTTTTAGTTCCGGCGGGGCCATACGATAGGGTGGAATAGAGATGGGCTGAGTGCCCCGGTGCCAGATCAATACAGAAATCAATATCCCTGTCGGGTGGCATGCCCGGCAGGTCCGAAGGAAAAACCTCCGGAAACTCCCGTGCAATAGGGACCGACTCAATGGAAGGAACCTCTGCGCTGGAATCACGAACATAAGCCAAATAAGCTAGACACCCCTTCTCTACCATACGTCGAGCCTTAACATAGGAAATAACAGTGCGAATGGAGTGGCTTGAGGTACCTTTCCACTCTACTCGGGGTGATTCTGGCATGCCTAAGGTCACCGTCTTAGCATGACAATCAAGAATAGCATGGTATGGGGACAACCAGTCCATCCCCAATATGATATCAAAATCTACCATATCCAAGAGCAACAGATCAACACGGGTCTCAAGACCCCCAAATATAACTACGCACGAACGATGCACCCGATCGACTACGATGGAGTCACCCACTGGTGTAGCCACATAAACTGGAATATCCAGAGCATAGCTGGGCACAGCCAAATACGGTGCGAAGTAGGAAGACGCATATGAATATGTAGACCCAGGGTCAAATAATACTGAAGCACCTCTGCCACAAACAAGAATGATACCTATAATCACGGCATCTGATGCCTCTGCCTCTGGCCTGGCTGGTAAAGCATAGAATCGGGGATTGGCACCTCCCCTCTGATCTACATCCCTAGGACGGTCATCAACTGGCCGACCTCTACCTCTGGCTGGACGGTCTCCGCCTCTACGGTCTCGACCTCCACCTCTATGATCTTTACCCCCGCCTCTGGTTGGCTGGGCAGGCTGAGGGTTAGCTGGGGCCTGAATCATGGGACGAGGGCCCCGCTACTGAGTGTTGCCCATCGCTCGAGGGCAGAACCTAACAAGATGACCTGGGTCACCACAACCGTAGCAACTCTTAGGCTGATGGGGCCGCTGGCTCTGACGACCTGAATGGCCTTCACGAACACTCTGAAGAGGCTGGGCACTAATAGAAGACTGATCTGAATACTGCTCACGAAACCCACGATCACCTGGTCTACCCTGTGAAGCCTGAAGGGCGGAATGGAAAGGCCTGGAAGACTAGCCTCTATCAAAGGATTCTCTGCCACCAGAGGAAGAACCACTAAACCTGCCTGAATGACGAGGCCTCTTATCTGAAGAATAACCGCCTCCCCTAGCAAGAGCCATCTCAACTCTACGTGCTGCATTGGCTGCCTCCTGAAATGATATGTCACTCCCCACGCCCATAGCCATCTGGAGTCTAATCGGCTGATTAAGCCCATCTATAAATCTGCGGACCCTCTCCCGCTCCGTGGGAAGTATCACCACCGCATGACGAGCCAAGTCGATAAATCTCGTCTCATACTGTGTAACTGTCATAGTGCCCTGATGGAGGCGCTCAAACTGCCTCCGAAGTACATCCCTCTGAGTAGCAAGGAGAAACTTCTCCATAAATAGTTCTGCAAACTGGTCCCATGATAAAGCTGGGGACCCTGCTGGTCGAGTCAAGCAATAATCTCTCCACCGAGTCTTGGCGGATCTCGCAAGCCTGAAGGTACCGAAGTCAACCCCGTTTGTCTCCACGATCCCCGTAGTCTTGAGAATCTCATGGCAACTGAATAAGAAGTCCCGAGGATCCTCTGATGTGGCTCCGCCGAATGTAGTGGTAAATAGCTTGGAGAACCGATCAAGCATCCATAACGAATCGAAGTCATGGTCGTTCCATCACCGGCGTGAGTCGTGGTACCGACCGAGTGGCCACGGTGGGCCGGATTGCCGGTGCTCGAGGCCGAGGAGCTACGGCTCGCGGGTATGAGCGATAGGAGTACGGGCCCCTCCTCCAGCTCGAGAAGTGGCTGGTGCTACCGATAATAAACCCGCTGCGGCAATGTCGTCCATGAATCCCGCTATTCCGACCAAAGCATCCCGGAGATCCGGGGTAAATAAAGCCTCTCCTGAGCTGGGCCCACTGGAGCTGCTGGAGCCGGAACCTCCTCGTCAATCTCAATATGAGGCTCCACCTGCGGAGTAAGCTGCCCGGGGCCGAGCTCTACCCCTACCGCGGCCTCGATACGACGCCTTGGCCCCCGCCCTCGCGGGAGCTGCCTGGGGCTCGGGCTGCTGGTCAGCGGACGAAGAAGCGCGTGTCCTTACCATCTGCGAAAGGACAGAATAGAAATTCAATCGGTATTTGAGGAACAAGTCGCACGACAAGAAAGAACAAATGAGAGACTCTTTCCTAACTCAATAGACTCTGGAGGACAAGTACAGACGTCTCCGTACCTACCTCTCAAACTCTACTAAGCTTGTTCGTGAGTGGTGAGACCTATGTAACCTAGAGCTTTGATACCAACTTGTCACGACCCAGATTTTTCCCCCAACATCGGGATCGTGATGGCGCCTACTCGTGATAGCTAGGCAAGCCACTGTATTCATACTATACTGTTTTTAACACAATTTTAATTAAATAAATGCGGAATACTTTATCAAAATGGAAATAACAATTCACGAGGTGAAAATCATACTGAAATCCTCTACCCAAGACGTGGAGTCACCAACTCACGAACTACTATGGAATACTACACATAAAAGTCTGAAGGAAATATAACATAATTCTATTTGTCTCGGAACAAAGAGACTACGGATAATAACATAATTAAAGAGAGAGACGCCGGGCCTGCGGATGTCTGCAAGCTACCTCGGTCTCAAATGTGATCAACTCCCACGCAATCAATTTACCGCTGCTGCTGCTGCTCTTGATCGTAACCTGGACCTGTGCAAAAACGCACAGAAGTGTAGCATCAGCACAACCGACCCCATGTGCTGGTAAGTGCCTGGCCTATCCCGGCGAAGTAGTGACAAGCCTAGGACCAGACACTCACATAAACCTGTGCAATTCAATATATATATGTGTACCACAAAATAACAAGAAATAGTCAAGTATTAACACAATAAGGACTATCTTAAAGAATTCAACAATTAACCACAGTTAATAATTTCACAAGGAAAAACAAAGTATAATGTAAACACAAGTACTATCACTTCAAGAAATAGCAAGCAGTTGCACGGCATCACCCTTCGTGCTTTTACTCTCATCCTCATCAAATAAACAAATAAAGTACACGGCATCACCCTTCGTGCTTTTACTCTCATCCTCACATCCATAGTACGGCATGATCCTTCGTACATGGTTCAATAACAGGGCACGGCATGATCCTTCGTGCATAATCGATAAATAAACATGGCACGGCATTAACCTTCGTGCATAAATAAATAAACATGGCACGGCATCACCCTTCGTGCATTATCACTCTTCCTCACCCAAATAACAATCACAGTTAAGGGCAAAGAAAGAAACAGTAATTCATAACCCGTCCCATCAAGGGCAATCAATAATTATCTTCACAACAAGTCCCAACAAGGGAGAACAATAACAATTCATCCGTAATATATCTCAAAATAATCATTTTCCAACGACTCACGGTCATACTAGACGCCGGTGTATGGATGCTCGTCACCACAGCCCATACACCGCACTCGATCACATAACACATAACACATAATCCTATTCCCTCAAGCTAGGATAGAACAAACACTTACCTCGAATGCTTATGAACAATTCAATCCGTGGAAATGTCTTTTTCTTTCAACTTGGCTCCAATCCAACCGTATCTATACACAATTGATTTAATATCATCAATTTTACTCAACAAACTAATTCTTAAGACCAAATACAACTTTTACAACATTCTGCCCGGAATAGTGAATTTCAACCCCGGGCCCACATGGTCGGAACTCGGGGTTAGGACCAAAATCCGGTTACCCATCCCCCCACGAGTTCATGTATATAATTTGTTTCAAAATCGGACCTCAATTCGAGGTCCAATTCCCTAATTTATGAAAAACCTATTTTCTAACAAAAACAAGAATTTTACCATGAAAATCTTTGATTTCTTATGAAAAACATGTTTAATGATGTTAGGAATTGAAAGAATTAAGTAAAAAGTGACTTACAATCGTTTTGATGAAGAAGAACTCCTTGAAGAATCGCAAATGGGTGTTTTGGTTTTGTAAAATGTGAAGAAATGACTGAAATTCGTGTTTTTCAGGTCTCTGTGTTCGCATTTGCGAACATGAGTTCGCAATTGCGAACCCCGACCAATTTCTGGAGTTTGAAAAATAAGCAAAGTGTGGGAAGTTCGCATTTGCGAACATTTGTTCGCATTTGCGAACAGTTCGCATTTGCGAACTAATGTTCGCATTTGCGAACGAATGTTCGCATTTGCGAACACATGCTGTATAAGGCAGTGTTCGCATTTGCGAACAACGGTTCGCATTTGCGAACCAAGGCAATATGGGAAATGTTCGCATTTGCGAACTATTGTTCGCATTTGCGAACATAGGCAGCACTGGGGACCTTCGCAAATGCAAACAATTGTTCGCATTTGCGAACAAGGCTGGCTTCGCATTTGCGATCAGGGTTCGCATTTGCGAGCCTTGCCTTACACTGTCCCCTTCGCAATTGCGAGACATTCTTCGCAATTGCGAAGCCAACAGCTGGGTGAAAAAAACCAGCAGTTCAAAATTCAGAATTTCATCCAACGGCCTATCAAATCTTTACCCGAGCCCCCGGGCTCCAAACCAAACATGTACACAACCTCAAAAACACATTATGGACTTGTTCGTGCGATCATATCGCCAATATCACTTCGTTTTGATCAAATCAAGCCTCAAACTCATGATTTTCATACTTTTGATTTTCAAAACTTCTTAACTTGGAACTCAAGGTCCAAAACATCTCAAACGACATCCAAATGTCACCAAACTTTACAGAAATCACATATATAATATTTAAGACTTGTACCGGGCGTCGGAACCAAAATACGAGCCCGATACCAAGGTCAATTAATTTATTTCCTTTAATAATTACATCAAAAACTATTTCACATAAAAATTCATAACTTGGGCTCTAGGCCTCAGAATTCGACTCCGGACACATGTCCAAGTCCCATATTTTCCTACGGACCTCTCGGGACCATCCAATCTCGAGTCCGGATCCGTTTACCAAAAATGTTGACCGAAGTCAACCATATCAATATTAATATCATTTTTATCCAAATTTCTCATAGAATTCATATTTCTTATCACAAAATCTTTCCGGCTACATGCTCGGATCGTGCACGTAAATCGAGGCAACATAAAATGAGGTTTTCAAGGCCTCAGAAGCTCGAAATGATAATTAAATAAGTGATGACCCTTTTGGTCGTCACAGCCTCGCGCCGTCGTCGTCACTCGCTCGGCTCGGCTCGGCTACAGCTACGGCTACGGCTTCGGCTTCGGCTTCGGCTTCGGATTTGGTCAAATGATCGATTGATTAACTTTTTGGACCAAATTTTTGTTTGTTAATAGTAAAATATTAACAGAAATATTATTAAATATTTATTTTAATAACAGAATATTAATATTAAATAAATATTAATTTTAAATCTAAATTTCAGTTTTCTATTTTTGTAACAGAAAATTAACTACCCATCAATTTTCTCTCTTTATTTTCCCTCTTTATTACTGAGTAAATAGCCATTTATGCAGTGGCAGTTTTGCAGAAACAACCATTCTGAAGAGACTCTTCAGATTCAGCCCAACTTTTGGCTATAAATATAACACTATTCTGCCCAGAATTTCACTACGAATTTTCCTCCTTTCCCCTCCTTTCTTCTGCATACTTTTAGCATCAAACAGCAAAAAGTAAGTGTGATTTGCTACCGAAATTTGTGTTCGCTGAAACACTAGGGTTTGAAGTACTACTACACCAATGTGCAATTCGTTCTATCCTGGGAGGAAATAATCCATAACCTTGGGTACTAGGAGGGATTAAATTCCTTAAGGAAACACTGTGAATTCAGTGGGCTCGAATTGGTTTCTTCATTTCTGTTTATGCATATTCTTGTTTGTATATATATATATATATATATATATATATATATATATATATATATATATATATATATATATATATATATATATATATATATATATATATATATATATATATATATATATATATATATATATATATATATATATATATATATATATATATATATATATATATATATATATATATATATATATATATATATATATATATATATATATATATATATATATATATATATATATATATATATATATATATATATATATATATATATATATATTTAGTGTTGCCTTTTTATCAAGGGGTGTGAATGGGAAATAAAAGAGGCACCTTTTAAATTGCACCTCTTCATATCATCCTTCCTTTGTCTATAAATTTAAAGGCTTGGCCTTATTTTTTAGACACGAAATCAGAAATGGAAAATCAGAAATCTTCACCCCTCTTTTATACATTATTGCTTTATTTTTTAAATAAACATAAGTGTCAAGTGTGACTTGCTCCGTTTGTTGAGTTCGCTGAAGTTCTGTGATTTGAAGTGCCGCCATCACATAATAGTTATTTTGTTCTACCTGGGAGGAATTAATTCATATACCATGGGCAACAGTAATGAGATTAAGTTTCTTAAGGATACTGTGCATTAAGTGTGCTCGAAATTATTTTATGATTTATTTATTGAATTAACGTTTGTTTACTTCTATAATTTTCTGATTTTGAACACAGTAATATCAACAATCTTAAGAAATTTAATAGAATTATTTTCGGATGGCTAATGGAGGAAAAAGTAGACAGAAACGGTGGACATGCCTTTTTACGAGCAAGTGCAATATTTTGGATTTGCATAATAACAAAACTACAACGACTTGATGTCATGGTTGTTCAGATAAGTTTCATCCAATAAATTTGTTTTTGTCGTTCTATTAGCATGTAAGAAATTAATCTTACATGGCAGTGATGATATTAAGTTCAGATATATTAAATGAAATGGTTTGTCATGGTTGATTAATATATTTGGGCAATTCTCAGCCCCTGGTCTCTTGTAATCCACGCCATATATATATTGCTTGGTTGATATGATGAGATTTGTTCAAGATTGAATGCATAATTACATTTAAGAGGGATTAATTGGTTATTAGAGATGATAGGTCGACGGTATTTTTTGGTCGAAGAAGGCTTCGTTCCGTGGCTTTACACCAAAAGTAGCCTAATATAAACAAGAAAAGCAAAAGTGGAGGAACTCCCTTGGTTCATGGCAATTAAGATTTCTCTAGTGAATTATAAATTGTTAACAATCGGGCTCTACTCTCTTTACTCTATGTTTGGAATACGATATTTTTCACCAAACAATTGCCCCTTATTTAGCGCAATCTAATGAAATTGCGGAAAGAAAAAATAGAACATTAAAGGAGATGATGAATGCTTAGTTGATAAGTTCCCGATTTACCTAAAACTTGTGGGGGAAAGCTATGCTTAAAGCTAACCGAATACTCATTCACGTTTCTCATAGTGAGACACAGTCCATTCCATATAAAAATGAAAAGAAGAAAATCCAACTTGTAATATTCCCAAGCGTGTGGGGATATTTGGGAAAAGTGCAAGCTCTTAAAAGGATTAAAATCGGATCGAAAATCGTTGATTCTATTTTCATAAGATATGCAACAAATAGAAAGGAATATCGTTTTTCTGATTCATAAATCAAAAAATCCTGACATTCATATTAATACGATAGTCGAATAAGATAATGTTGAATTCTTTAAGAATATTTATCTGTATAAAAAGGAATGTGAGCCGTCTAGTGAAAATCTAAGCGAATACATGAAGAAGCAAAGGAAAGTACACCTATTGAGGTGAATCCAAAACATAGTAAACATCATAGGAGAACTACTTCCTTTGGATTAGATTTTCTGACATTCTTGTTGAAAAGTGAGCCTCAAACATTTAAAGAAGCAATGTCTTGCTCGAAAGCACAATGTTAGAAAGAGGTAGTCAATAGTGAGATAGAGTCCATATTAAGTAATTACACTTGGAAATTGATTGATCTTCCTCCAGGAAATAAACCTTTGGGTTCTAAGTGGATTTTCAGAAGAAAAATAAAAGATGATGGTACTATTGACAAATATAAGGCATATTGACTGCCAAAGAGAAGTCTTGATTACTTTGACACATACTCACCCGTAACGAGAATTACATAATTCGGATGGTAATAGCTTTAGCCACCGTGTATGGTTTTGAAATCCATCAGATAGACGTAAAAGATAACCTTCTTAAATAGAGATTTAGAGTAAGAAATTTATATGGAACAACCTGAAGGGTTCGTGGTTCCTAGAAAAGAAAAGAAGGTGTTTCGACTTTTTAAGTCACTTTACAGACTAAGACAAGCTCCCAAACAATGATATGCGAGATTTGACCAAATAATATTATCAAATATCAAAAATTAATGAGTGTAAATTAATGTATTTACATCAAGAATAGTTCAAATCATATAGTCATTATTTGATTATATGTAGAGGATATGTTGATAAAATATTTAAAATGTGGGGCCTTTTAGCTTATGCATGACAAAAGCCAATGTTAGACGTAATGTCTAAATTATATAATTTTTGAACTCCATTGATATAGTAGTTGGTAAATTAATCAGTTGTTTAGTTTTTATGAAGACTAGTTGATGAAACTACTAATTCAGGAAGTTGGTCATGTGCCTTTCTCGAAAGATCATTTTCTTTATTGAAAATTTATATTGTTTAGTTCTTTTATGAAATGATGTCACTTTGAAGGTTGTGACTTTTCATAGAAAGATACGCCTGTACGTTTTTGTATGGACATGACCGTTCACGAGCGAATGTATTAATACGCTTGTCTATAATGAGGTGAACCAACCGATGAACATAACCAAAATCCATTGCAAGTTGGATTTATTTCATAAATGAAGGTGCTATAATTCGCATATTATATAGACGTATGAATAAATAGCATATAAATGCTTGGAAATGGCAGAGTGATTGCGAAATGTGTTATATATTAAAAGGTTGTGGTTACAACTGATACCAATCATTCCAGGTATTGTAATAATATATTACTACATAAAGTGTAGTCAATAATATGATATACAATCGAAAGTCGAGACATATTATTCTACGACATAAGAAAACATTGAACTTTCATGACAATGAAACGAGTTTTGAAGTATTTGAAATATACTCTAAATTATGCTTTGCACTACAATAAGTATCCCACGATAATATAGGGTATAGTGATGCAAATTAGATCACCGGTTCAACCGATTCTAAACTATTGGTAGCGGAGCAATGTATTGAAAATCGTATAAGCAAATATGCATTGATCGCTCTACAGTGGAGGCTGAGTTTATAGCCTTAGACAAGGCCGGTGAAAAAGCTGAATTGCTTGGGAATTTCTTGAAAGATATTTTATTTTGGCCCAAACCTTTGGCGCCGATATGTATACATTGTGATAGTCAAGCGGTAATAGGCAGGGAAATGAGCTTTATGTATAACGGAAAATCTTGTCACATTCGATGGAGATACAATAGCGTTATACAACTACTCTATTGTGGTGTTATCATGATTGACTACGTAACGTCAAGCGATAACGTATTGGATCCACTTACAATAGGCCTATCTAGAGAGGTAGTTAAAAGATCATCAAAGGGAATGGGTTTAAGGCCTCGAGCAAGTCATCATGGCGGTAACTTAACCTAGAAGACTGGAGATCCCAAGAAGTAGGTTCAAAGAGATCAAACAAAGTTATGAATGATGGTTCAACATTGTCAAATAGCTCAACCCTGTCACGACCCAAACCCTGGTCATGATGGCGCCCAACACAATGCTAGGCAAGCCCGACCATATTATCCCTTAAACCAGCCAGTTATTAATCAAATTAAACTTAAACAGTAAGTGATCACATCAGGTGATAACCGAAACGTAAAACATACAAAATACGGTCCCAAACATATCGTGGTGTCACGAGACTGAGCCTCTACAGAATAGCATCCTAATACAATCAAGTCTAGGCAAGTAGGAAATCAACAAGATGATAGAGAAGGAGAAAACAAGCTCTGCGGACGCTGGCAGCTACCTCGTAATCTCCGCAAGAGTAGACAAGGATCAGCAGCTACAATGTCTCAACTGCTCTCGGGCACTTGTGGATCTGCACAGAAAGTGCAGGGGAGTGGGGTGAGTATATTTCAACTCAGTGAGTAACAATAATAAATAATAACTGAAGGTAAGAAATCCTGTGCTATCACTTAGCATTTCTAAGGCAACCCTCACAGGTACGTCATCATTATAGTAGTACTCTAACCTCCAATCTACGTTTATCTCTACAAGATTCCACTCTGAACCAACCCTCACTCGTACCCCCTACGGTGTACGGCCATCTCAACATATAAAGACACATACCTACATCTATAATGTATAAGTATTTAAGTAGATAATAGGATATGATTAAGTATAATGCTGCGGCGTGCAGCCCGCTCCAATGTATATACCGCTGCGGTGCGCAGCCCGCTCCATTTAACGTCGACGGCGCTCACTGGGGGTGTATACAGACTTCGGAGGGGCTCCCTAGGCCCAATCACTATTATACTGCGGCGTGCAGCCCGATCCACACATGTATTACTGCGGCGTGCAGTCCGATCCAATATTTATATGTATATATATTTATACTGCTGCGGCGCGCAGCCCGATCCCATAATATACACCAGTGCTCACTGAGAATGTGTGCAGACTCAGACTCCGAAGAGGCTCCTACAGCCCAAGCGCAATAATACTGCGGCGTGCAGTCCGTCCCACATGTATATTACATGTATATTACATGCATATTACTGCGGCGTGCAGTCCGATCCAATATATATACTGCTGCGGCGTGCAGCCCAATCCAATATAGGTATATATATATAATACCTCATAATGGGTCCTCGACCATATCCCAGTCAATATGTGCTTGGCCTCTCAGGCCCAATATAATATATCACAGTGGGTCCTAGACCCTGTCTCAGTCAATATAGACTTGGCCTTTCAGGCCTATACAGCTAGAGCTACGGCTGAGTGTATGTTTCCAACATGATATAAGGGTCACCTAGCTCTATAGGTTCCCTAATGCTCTACAGATCGGTACAAGGCCCCAAACATGGCTATTAGTCCAATTGTACATTTATAATCTCAGTAACAATCATACAACACAGTATTCTATTAGCCGGGAAGGACTAAGTCCGAACCCCCAATCACAATGTCACCACGCCCGTCATAGAACACGTGTCTCGTCTCAATATAGCACTGTAAAGTGCTAGTACGGGGTTTCAAACCCTCAGGTGCATTGTTTACTACTACCACTCACCTCGAACCGGTAGAAGCTTCAATCCGCCTTGCGCTTGCCTCGCAAATCAATCTCCTCGGGTGCCAAATCTGCTCAAAATCATAAAGAATGCATCAATATACGCTAATTTCACGAAATTCATTCGAAATAACCCAATTTATATCAAAACCCACAAGTTGTCAAAACCCGACTTTTGGTACACTTGTCGAAAAATTATAAAAGTTACATATTCGGAATCCTCATCTCGATACGAGTCTAGGCATATAAAATTTACCAAAATCGGACTCCATTTGCCCACTCAAATCAGTGTTTTTCTTTAATTTAGGCCTAGGGCTCAAACCCACCTTTAATCTTCCATTTACAGGGGATTTAACCAAGGGTTTCATGTTAAAATGATGTAATTAAGCCACAAAACTTACATCCGACGAATCCCCAATGAATTACCAGCAATTCCCGTGAGTTTCTCTCTCTAGAACTCAAAAATGGCGTTTTGGGTTAATGAACCCGTAGCCCCTCTGTTCTGTGATTAAATTCTCTGCCAGACCCATTTGCTCTACGCGATCGCGACTCTACTCACGCGATCGCGATGCTCAAACATTTCGCCCTCACGCGATCGCAATTCTCCTCACGCGATCGCGATGTACAACCATCCGGCCTCACGCGATCGCGTCCCTATTCCTGCGATCGCGTAGCACATTTTTCCCTGGACCCCATTTCTCTTCTACGCGATCGCGTAGATGCTCATGCGATCGCGATGACCACCCGGTTAACTCTACGCGATCGCGTCCGTGCTCCTGCGATCGCGTTGCTTCTGTTCTTGACCTTACGCGATCGCGTCCCTATCTCTGCGATCGCGAAGGGTAAGATTCTGCTGCACTTATGACAGCAAACCAGCTCTCTTCTTTGGCCAAGAATGGTCCGTTTGGACCCCCGGATTCATCCCGAGACCCCTGGGACCCCAACGAAAACCACCAACATACTCCAAAACATGATACAAACTTGTTCCAATCATAAAAACACCATACTAAACATCAAAATCACCATTTACACACGAATTCAAGCCTAAGTTTCTTCAAAACTTTCAAAACTAACATTCAATCCAAAACCCGATCAAATGATGTCCGAATGACCTGAAAATTTGCAGACATATTCAAAATCACATAACGAAGCTACAGAAATTGTCGGAATTCCATTCCGACCCCCGGATCAAAATATCACCTACCATCCGGATTTCGCTAAAATTCAACCTTCGCCAATTCAAGCCTAAAACTACACCGGACCTCCGAATTCAATTCCGATTGTTCTCCTAAGTCATAAATGATCTCCCGGAACTAGTCAAATCATCAGGAATCCGGTTCCGAGCATTCTAACTCAATAGTCAACTCTTGGTTGACTTTCCATATTCAAGCTTTCTTCAAACATGCTATTTGTTTCATTTTCAATCCAAATCACTCCTAACTCACCCGATATACTCTAATACTGTTATAAAAGCATAAGATATGTAATTGCAAGGTAACGGGGTGGTAATTCCCGTGACGACGGGCCGGGTCGTCACATTCTCCCCAACTTAAACAAACGCTCGTCCTCGAGCGGGTCAAGAAACATACCTGAAGTCTCAAACAAGTGAGGATATCTGCTCCGCATCTCCCGCTCGATCTCCCAAGTGGCCTCCTCCACGGGTCGACCTCTCCACTGAACCTTAACCGATGCAATCTCCTTCGACCTCAACTTTCTTACTTGGCGACCCAAAATAGCAATAGGCTCCACGTCATAGGATAGATCACCATCAAGCTGAATGGTACTGAAGTCTAGTACATGGGACGGATCTCCGATGTACTTCCGGAGCATAGACACATGGAATACTGGATGAACGCTGGATAAGCTGGGCGGCAAGGCTAACTCATATGCCACCTCTCCAACTCTCCTGAGTATCTCAAAAGGACCAATGTACCTGGGACTCAACTTCTCTTTCCTCCCGAACCTCATGACACCCTTCATGGGTGAAACCTTCAGCAATACTCTATCACCAACCATGAAAGACAACTCTCGAACCCTACGGTCTGCATAACTCTTCTGGCGAGACTTTGCTGTGCGAAGCCTCTCCTGGATCAACTTTGCCCTATCCAGAGCATCCTGAACTAACTCAGTCCCTATCAATCTATCCTCACCAGGCTGAAACCATCCGACGGGAGATCTACACCGTCTGCCATACAATGCCTCGTACGGGGCCATCTGAATACTCGACTGGTAGTTGTTGTTGTAGGCAAACTCAGCAAGTGGTAAGAATTCATCCCACGAACCACCAAAATCAATCACACATGCCCGCAACATATCCTCCAGGATCTGAATAGTACGCTCAGACTGCCCGTCTGTCTGGGGGTGAAATGCTGTACTCAACTCGACCCTCGTACCCATCTCTCGCTGAAATGCTCTCCAAAACAGAGAACTGAACTGAGTGCCTCTGTCAGATATAATAGACACTAGGACCCCATGCAACCTGACAATCTCCCGAATAAAGATTGATGCCAACCGCTCCGATGAGTAAGTAGTACTAGCTGGGATGAAATGTGCGGACTTAGTCAGCCGATCAACAATCACCCATACAGAATCAAACTTCCTCGCTGTCCGAGGAAGCCCAGTAACAAAATCCATGGTGATCCTCTCCCATTTCCACTCGGGAATAACCATACGCTGAAGAACACCGCCCGGTCTCTGATGCTCATATTTGACCTGCTGGCAATTGAGGCACTTAGCTACATGCCTAACAATATCCATCTTCATTCTCCTCCGCCAGTAGTGCTTGTCTCAAGTCTTGGTACATCTTTGCGGCACCTGGGTGAATAGAGTACCGCGAACTGTGTGCCTCCTCAAGTATCAACTCCCGCAAACCATCAACATTGGGCACGCATATACGGCCCGGCATCCTCAGAACACCATCACTGTCGATAGTCACATCTCTAACATCATTATGCTGCACTCTGTCCTTAAGGACAAGCAAATGTGGGTCATCATACTGTCGCTCCCCGATGCGATCATATAAGGAAGATCGAGAAACAACACAAGCCAACACCCGACTCGGCTCCGAAATATCTAATCTCACTAGCCGATTGGCTAGAGCCTGAACATCATAAGCAAATGGCCTCTCCCCAACTGGGATGAAAGCTAAGCTGCCCATGCTAACCGCCTTCCGACTCAAGGCATTGGCCACCACATTGGCCTTCCCCGGATGATACAAAATAGTGATATCATAGTCCTTAAGCAACTCCGACCACCTCCGCTGTCTCAAATTAAGGTCCTTCTGTCTGAATAAGTGCTGAAGGCTGCGATGATCCGTGAACACCTCATAGGAGACACCATACAGGTAATGCCTCCAAATCTTGAAAGCATGAACTATGGCTGCTAGCTCCAAATCATGAACGGGGTGGTTCTTCTCGTGGGGCTTCAGCGACGAGAAGCATAAGCAATGACCCTACCCTCCGGCATCAACACACGACCAATGCCCACTCCCTCGAGGCATCACGATATACGATATAAGAATGCGAAGGCGTCGGTAGAATCAGGACGCGGTGCGTGGTCGGTCTTCGTCTTGAGCTTCGAAAGCTCTCCTCGCACTCCTCGGACCATAAGAAAGGAACACCCGTCTGAGTCAATCTAGTCGAGGGTGAAGCAATAGAAGAGAACCCCTAAACGAATCGGTGATAATACCATGCCAATCCCGGAAAGCTACGGATCTCGATGGCCGAGGTCGGTGCGGGCCAACTACTGCCTGCCTCGACGCTTGCTCGGATCTGCACGAATACCATCACGGGACACCACGTGCCCTAAGAATGCCACGGACTCGAGCCAGAACTCACATTTGGAGAACTTAGCATATAGCTTCTCCTCCCTCGATCTCTGCAACACAATACTCAAATGTCGAGCATGCTCCTCCTAACTACGGGAGTAGACTAGAATGTCATCGATGAACACAATCACAAATGAATCCAAATAAGGCCTGAACACATTCATCAGATGCATAAATGTTGCTGGGGCGTTGGTCAGCCCAAATGACATCACAAGGAACTCATAATGACCATATCGGGTCCGGAATGCAGTCTTCATAATGTCGGACTCTCTAATCTTCAACTGATGGTAGTCCGAACGAAGATCAATCTTCGAGAACACCCTAGCTCCATGGAGCTGATCAAATAAATCATCAATACGAGGCAGAGGATACTTATTCTTCACTGTTACTTTGTTTAGCTGCCTATAGTCAATACACATCCTCATAGATCCGTCCTTCTTCTTAACAAACAGGACCGGTGCACCCCGCGGCGACACACTCGGCCGAATGAACCCCTTATCTAGGAGTTCCTGGAGCTGCTCCTTCAATTCCTTCAACTCAGTCGGTGCCATCCGATACGGAGGAATAGAAATAGGCTGAGTACCTGGCACCAAATCGATACCAAAATCAATATCCCTGTCCGGCGGCATGCCCGACAGGTCTGAGGGGAACACATCAGGAAAATCTCGCATAATGGGAACAGAATCAATATTGGGAGTCCGGGCCTCGACCTCCCGCACAAATGCCAAATAAGAGAGACATCCATTCCCAACCATTCCTTGGGCATTGAGGAAAGATATTACTCTGCTAGGTACATACTCAGTCGTGCCTCACCACTCGATCCTCTAAATGCCCGGCATAGCCAAGGTAACTGTCTTAGCATGACAGTCCAGAATAGCATGACATGGAGATAGCCAGTCCATTCTTAATATAACATCAAAATCAATCATGCTGAGAAGCAACAGGTCCACTCGGGTCTCCAGACCCCCAATAGTGACCAAACATGACCGATATACATGGTCCTCAACAATAGTATCCCCTACCGGGGTATATACATGCACTGACAGCTCAAGACACCCTCGGGTCGTGCCCAAATGAGGAGCAAAATATGTATACACATAAGAATAAGTAGAACTAGGATCGAACAACACTGAGGCATCTCTGTGGCAGACTGAAATAATACCTGTAATGACAGCGTCAGAAGCAACAGCCTCCGATCGGCCCTGAAGAGCATAACATCTAGCATGTCCGCCTGATCAGCCTCCCCCTCGAGGGCAACCCCTAGCTGACTAACCCTTACCCCTAGCTGGCAGGGCGGGTGCTGAAGTAGAAGGACCAGATGACGAGGGATGCCCCCTCTGCTAATATGACCTGGAAACAAGACGGGGACACTCTCTATGGTGGTGCCCAAACTCTCCGCACTCGTAGCAACTCCCCGGTGCTGGGGGCTGAGACTGATAAGGACCTCTGGCGCTGGAGTGGCCGGTTGATGAACTAGGCCGAGATGAAACCTGAGCAGATGGGGCCTGTGAAGAACTCTGAGCTGGCATGGCACTGAGAGATAGCTGGCTTTGGTGCGAACCCTGATAATCTTGTCTAGGAGACCATCTGCGACGATCCGAGCGACCCGACTGCGAAGACCTGAAAGAGCGACCTCGGCTCTGCTGACTCTGGCCTCTGGTCTGAGTGCCACTGGAACTAGCTGCTCCTCGAGGCCTCTTGGCCTCCCTCTCATCCCGCTCCCTGCGACGATCTGTCTCTATGTCGCGAGCAATATCCACAACATCCTCAAATGTACGACTCAAAACCCTCTCCCGAGTCATCAGAATACGAATGGGATAAATGAGGCCGTCCACGAAGCGCCCAATCCTCTCTCTGTCGGAATGAACCAACCACGGTGCATATCCGGACAACTCTGTAAACCTGATCTCATACTCTGACACTGACATGTCCCCCTGACGGAGACCCTCAAACTGCCTACGCATCTCCTCTCTCCGAGATCGAGGCACCCATTTCTCCAAGAACATAGTGGAGAACTCCGGCCATGATAGTGGTGCTGCCCCTGCCGGCTGCGGCGCTCATAAGCCTCCCGCCAAGCGAAGGTTGGCCCCCGAAACTAAAAGGTAGTGAAAGATACCCCGACCGGACTCCAATATCCTCGCCGTACGAAGCATCCGAGCGACACTTATCCGAGAAAACCTTGGGCGTCCTCGCCGGGAGCACCGATGAACACTGGAGGAGATAACCCGGTGAACCTCTCGAGACGACGCCGCGCTCATCGTCCGTCATAGCCGGGACCCCGTTCCCCCGAATCGATCCGTCGGCTGAACCGGAACCACGAGTCGAGCCGGAAGAGCCTGCGGTGTGCGTAAGCCCGCGCTGCCGGCTGCGGGTGCGTCACTGCGGGGGTCCGATGACCACCCCGATCCCCGATGCGGCTGCTGCGGTAGTAGCCGAAACCGCCTGTGCTGAGGCCGGTGCGGATCGCTAGTATCCGAGCCGGGGTCTCTCGCAGACCCGAATAACAATGGGCACGAGCGGTGCCCGATGCGGTGCTGCTCGGCACCTCCGCAGCCGGGGGTCGTGGGTCGGTGGCACCTGCCTCGGCTGCCCTAACTCCGCCACGACCACGACCGCGTCCACGGCCTCTAGCAGGTGGTAGTGGTGGTCGTCCTCCACGTCCGGATGATCGAGTTCTCTCCATCTGCGAGAGAATAGAATGTCAAAGTTCGGATCAAGTCAAAAGTAATCGCACGACAAGAATTCCAAGAATTGAAACTTTTCCTAAAAAGGTTTGCGGCCTCCCGAGGATAAGTACGGGCGTCCCCGCACCGATCCACGAGACTCTACCAACCGGCTCGTGACTCGCGAGACCTACTAACCTAGAGCTTTGATACCAACTTGTCACGACCCAAACCCCGGTCGTGATGGCGCCTGACACAATGCTAGGCAAGCCCGACCATATTATCCCTTAAACCGACCAGTTATTAATCAAATTAAACTTAAACGATAAATGATCACATCGGGTGATAACCGAAACGTAAAACATACAAAATACGGTCCCAAACATATCGTGGTGTCACGAGACCGAGCCTCTACAGGAATAGCATCCTAATACAATCAAGTCTAGGCAAGTAGGAAATCAACAAGATGATAGAGAAGGAGAAAACAAGCTCGCGGACGGTGGCGGCTACCTCGTAATCTCCGCAAGAGTAGACAAGGATCGGCAGCTACAATGTCTCAACTGCTCTCGGGCACTCGTGGATCTGCACAGAAAGTGCGGGGGAGTGGGGTGAGTATATTTCAACTCGGTGAGTAACAATAATAAATAATAACCGAAGGTAAGAAATCCTGTGCTATCACTTAGCAGTTCTAAGGCAACCCTCACAGGTACGTCATCATTATAGTAGTACTCTAACCTCCAATCTACGTTTATCTCTACAAGATTCCACTCTGAACCAACCCTCACTCGTACCCCCTATGGTGTACGGCCATCTCAACATATAAAGACACATACCTACGTCTATAATGTATAAGTATTTAAGTAGATAATAGGATATGATTAAGTATAATGCTGCGGCGTGCAGCCCGCTCCAATACATATACCGCTGCGGCGCGCAGCCCGCTCCATTTAACGTCGACGGTGCTCACTGGGGGTGTATACAGACTTCGGAGGGGCTCCCTAGGCCCAATCACTATTATACTGTGGCGTGCAGCCCGATCCACACATGTATTACTGTGGCGTGCAGTCCGATCCAATATTTATATGTATATATATTTATACTGCTGCGGCGCGCAGCCCGATCCCATAATATACACCAGTGCTCACTGAGAATGTGTGCAGACTCAGACTCCGAAGGGGCTCCTACAGCCCAAGCGCAATAATACTGCGGCGTGCAGTCCGTCCCACATGTATATTACATGTATATTACATGCATATTACTGCGGCGTGTTCCACTATATATATACTGCTGCGGCGTGCAGCCCGATCCAATATAGGTATATGTATATAATACCTCATAATGGGTCCTCGACCCTATCCCAGTCAATATAGACTTGGCCTTTCAGGCCCACTCAGCTAGAACAGGGAATTCCACCCTAGATAATCTCTCTCAATGTACACATCTAGTACGGGCTCATATTATGCTATACGGCTAGAGCTACGGCTGAGTGTATGTTTCCAACATGATATAAGGGTCACCTAGCTCTATAGGTTCCCTAATGCTCTACAGATCGTCACAAGGCCCCAAACATGGCTATTAGTCCAATTGTACAGTTATAATCTCAATAACAATCATACAACACAGTATTCTATTAGCCGGGAAGGACTAAGTCCGAACCCCCAATCACCATGTCACCACGCCTGTCATAGAACGCGTGTCTCATCTCAATATAGCACTGTGAAGTGCTAGTACGGGGTTTCAAACCCTCAGTGCATTGTTTACTACTACCACTCACCTCGAACCGGTAGAAGCTTCAATCCGCCTTGCGCTTGCCTCGCAAATCAATCTCCTTGGGTGCCAAATCTGCTCAAAATCATAGAGAATGCATCAATATATGCTAATTTCACGAAATTCATTCGAAATAACCCAAATCATATCAAAACCCACAAGTTGTCAAAACTCGACTTTTGGTACACTTGTCGAAAAATTATAAAAGTTACATATTCGGAATCCTCATCTCGATACGAGTCTAGGCATATAAAATTTACCAAAATCGGACTCCATTTGCCCACTCAAATCGGTGTTTTTCTTCAATTTAGGCCTAGGGCTCAAACCCACCTTTAATCTTCCATTTACAGGGATTTAACCAAGGGTTTCATGTTAAAATGATGTAATTAAGCCACAAAACTTACCTCCGACGAATCCCCAATGAATTACCAGCAATTCCCGTGAGTTTCTCTCTCTAGAACTCAAAAATGGCGTTTTGGGTTAATGAACCCGTAGCCCCTATGTTCTGTGATTAAATTCTCTGCCAGACCCATTTGCTCTACGCGATCGCGACTCTACTCACGCGATCGCGATGCTCAAACATTTCGCCCTCACGCGATCGCAATTCTCCTCACGCGATCGCGATGTACAACCATCCGGCCTCACGCGATCGCGTCCCTATTCCTGCGATCGCGTAGCACATTTTTCCCTGGACCCCATTTCTCTTCTACGCGATCGCGTAGATGCTCATGCGATCGCGATTACCACCCGGTTAACTCTACGCGATCGCGTCCGTGCTCCTGCGATCGCGTTGCTTCTGTTCTTGACCTTACGCGATCGCGTCCCTATCTCTGCGATCGCGAAGGGTAAAATTCTGCTGCACTTATGACAGCAAACCAGCTCTCTTCTTTGGCCAAGAATGGTCCGTTTGGACCCCCGGATTCATCCCGAGACCCCCGGGACCCCAACGAAAACCACCAACATACTCCAAAACATGATACAAACTTGTTCCAATCATAAAAACACCACACTAAACATCAAAATCACCATTTCTACACGAATTCAAGCCTAAGTTTCTTCGAAACTTTCAAAACTAACATTCAATCCAAAACCCGATCAAATGATGTCCGAATGACCTGAAAATTTGCAGACACATCCAAAATCACATAACGAAGCTACAGAAATTGTCAGAATTCCATTCCGACCCCGGATCAAAATATCACCTACCATCCGGATTTCGCTAAAATTCAACCTTCGCCAATTCAAGCCTAAACTACACCGGACCTCCGAATTCAATTCCGATTGTTCTCCTAAGTCATAAATGATCTCCCGGAACTAGTCGAATCATCAGAATCCGGTTCCGAGCATTCTAACTCAATAGTCAACTCTTGGTTGACTTTCCATATTCAAGCTTTCTTCAAACATGCTATTTGTTTCATTTTCAATCCAAATCACTCCTAACTCACCCGATATACTCTAATACAGTTATAAAAGCATAAGATATGTAATTGCAAGGTAACGGGGTGGAAATTCCCGTAACGACAGCCCGGGTCGTTACAAACCCATTCTCATGATGAAGACAATGTTCAGAAATCAAGGTAAAGCATTAAGGCTTTTTGATGAGTCAATAAAGCTTAAAGCTTTTTAATGATTTTCTAAGTCTGGCAAGATATGGCCAGATAATGTGTCTATAGGGTTACACATTTAGAATTCACCTATGTGAGTATTAAGTGTAAGCCGCTTTAAGGGAAATAAAAGTAAAGGCCCATTCTCTAAGCACTCATGAGACCAGGCGGTGTTCATGGCTGAAACAAACACAACCGTGAGAACCAAAAATGATTAAGGATTGATTATGTGACTTATGGTTGTCTAGGTATACACCAAAGCTCGACGGTTCAAAGATATCAAATTTATCGATTCACCGATTGACCGAGTATATCCGACATAAGTTCACTATGGAAAGTTTAAAGGAAAACCTACTTATCCAGATGCGATTAATCCTTATTTGTGAATCACACCGTATTTTCATGCATGTTTTTCCTCATATAACCATTCTCCATTCATGTGGGGGATTTTTGCATCTTTATTAAGGGGTGTGAAAGGGGTATGGAAGAGGCACCTTTTAAATTTTACCTCTTCATATCACCCTTCCTTTGTCTATAAATTTAGAGGCCTGGCCTTATTTTTCAGACATGAAATCAGACATAGAAAATCTGAAATCTCTTCCCCTCTTTTATATATTGTTGCATTATTTTCTAAATAAACATAACTGTCAAGTGTGATTTGCTCCCTTTGTTGAGTTCGCTGAAGTTCTGTGATTTGAAGTGCCGCATCACAGAATAGTTATTCTGTTCTATCCTGGGAGGAATTAATCCGTATACCTTGGGCAACAGTGAGGGGATAAATTCCTTAAGGACACATTGTGCATTCAGTGGGCTCGAAATTATTTTATGATTTATTTATTGAACTAACGTTTGTTTGCTTATATAGTTTTCTGATTTTGAACACAGTAATACCAACACTTAGTTATTATTTTAATATTAACTTGAGATCATTACAAAAATTCATAAAATTCAAATTATGCATCCGTCTCTCCCCATATAATATTTTTTACTTAATTATTATAGGGAGAAATCTCATGACATAATCTCGTGCTCAATCAAACGTCCAACATAAGTTAAAATAAAAAGGTTATAGAAGTATATATTAATTAATCGTTTCATAAGGCATATATAATGTTTTTCTTTACTTATTTATTTTAGATATAATAACCGTCTTCAAACCAATTTAGGCACGTCTCAATTTATTTCGTTAGATATCTATTACCTCCTACTAATACATATTCCAAATAACTTTGTTCACTAAAATTTTCTTTTACCTAATTATTATAGGTCTATCGAGATTATTGTGGCACATGCTGACACCATGATTCTTGTCCAGCATTAAATTAAAAGAGATGTGAAAGGGTTTATAATACAGATTATAAACCCCTTATTATTTTCTTCTTTTTATCCACGAAACGTCTTTTCAAACTAACTTCCTCGTCAAGTCCATATAAGTGGGAAGAAGATGCCAACGAGAACTAATCAAATGACTCTAGCACAAAGCCTAGCTCCATGTGACCACACATATATATTTGGTTATCATCTTTTTTTCTTTTTCTTTCGTCCGGTTTATCTAATATTTATGTTGGGACCTGATTAAATTCATGTTCGTTACTATGTTGAAGATAAAGCGTGCTCTCTAACTAAAGAGATTATATACCCAGAATTCAAACTCAAAATCTCTAGTTAAGGATGAAAGAATACATATCACTCTATCATAATTCTTGTTAGTTATATCTGGTCAGAGAGGCGGAGCCGGGATTTAAAGCTTATGGGTGCAGGATTCTAGTTCTTTAATTTAGTTAATGGATTCTAAAATAATAATTTATATATATTCTATGAATTACACGAGACAAATACAAGATCTGCACAAAAGTTACTCGGTTCGGCCGAACCCGTAAGCAGAGGGCTAGCTCCGCCCTTGTCTGGTCATCATCACCATTAGTTTCGGGGCGAAGCTATGCGTGACCAATGGCGGTCGACTGTGGGCCGAAAATTATATTACATATAAAGTATAAAATATTACTACTTATTATTGCTTAAAAAAATAGAATTGAACATCTAAAAGTATTCTGGCTTCGCCATATAGTGGTAACATTCAAAATCATCATGTGCATTTTTTTTAAAAAAAGAAAGAAGAATAGGAGTACGCCAATAATTCATGACACCAATTATGAAAGAGGTGATTGTACCAAATAGTGCAAGATATATTACAACAGCCCATATGCTAACCTAATGTGTGCTGCTTATAATTACCTCTTCTATCTAATTTCTTTGTTTACCTTTTTCATTTTGACTTGCTGATGAGTTTGTTTTGGGAAATAAACGTGTCTTTCCTATATGTCATTGATTTTCGTATATATTCACCAATCATGGTTCGAATAATATTTAAACAAATAATGTATTAAAAGAATTTTGCCAAAAATTGTTACGAGGGAAGGAAAAAAGACTCCTAATAAAAATAAATTTCTTTCATATGTCTTATGTTTTTCTTGGAGGAGAGTGTATTTTACCTCTATACATTGACGTTTTCTCACACAAGAACAAGTGAATAGCGGCCACCACAATGTAGTTCTTACAAGAATCATATTTAGGAGAGATCATTTATAAGTTGATTGACCAAAATATATTAAATTATTATGCCTAGTTTAGTTTATATTTTTTATACTCTAATTTATCATCCATCAAATTTTATATTGCTAATTTCAACATGTATCATGTTTCGATGTCAACATAATGAAATATATCATTTTAGAAGGTTACTAATAATTCTGAAAAAGGACCAATTATTCTACATAACATATGAAGTATATATAAATTGTGTTCCAGCAAATATATACCCAATAATCATGTGACAGTTTTAGGGGCCAAAAGAAAAAAGAACAAAAGGAGAAAAGAAATGTCCAGCCGTAGTAGGAAAAACGAGTTGACCATTTCGTGGTTAGGGCTAGCTCATGAATGGCGGCAGCTGTTTTTTTTTTCTTTTTTCTTTTTTCTTTATTATTATTATTATTATTATTATTATTATTATTATTATTGTCGTCATCTCAGCATGCTCAGCTAGCTCTCCTAGAACAAGGGTAGCTCCGCCCACATAACAATTTTTGCTATTTGATTGGTCTATACATAATTATAACAATTATCTCCTCCTCATTTATTAATTTCTTGTATTAATCATGTTACATCCGGATTTCTCACCCTCGGAAGTCGTGATGGCGCCTGCTAATAGGAGCTAGGCAAGCCAATTATCAATTACCTCTTTTAGCGAACAACGACAATATTAGAAATAATGAAGCATTTAATAATAACAGGGAAGTCTCAAATATAATTAACTGAAAGAAATGTGGAAGTTTAACAAAATCCTCTACCCAAGACTGGTGTCACAATACTCACGTACGTTTAGAGAATACTAAATACAAGGTTTGAATGAAGCGTAAAACTGTTTGTTTCATTACAAAGATAACAAACTAAAATAGAGATAGAGAGACTCTGGGCCTGCAGACGTCAACAAGGCTACCTCGGGGTCTCTGGACTGAAGTCAGCTTCCGAATCCTCTACTGCTATCCAAAAGCTGCTGATCCGCCACTGTGATTTGTGCAAAAAGATGCACAGAGTGTAGCATCAGCACAACCGACCCCATATGCTGGTAAATGCCTAGCCTAACCCCGGCGAAGCAGTGACGAGGCTAGACCAGACTATCAGGTAAACCTGTGCAGATATATATATAAGTACAACAACATAATAGTGGAAAATAAACAATTAAAACTGAGAGGGGAACATGCTTATGGGGTAGCAGAAACTACATCTGATTTCTTCTAACACAAAATAAGGGAAAACAAGCCACTTTCACTTGTTCAATGTCCTCTCGATCTCATTTCATAATATCACGTGGTAGGTGTACCACTCTCCTCATTTTATAATATTATGTGGTAGGCGTACCACTCGCCCCTATTTCATAATATCACGTGGTAGGCGTACTACTCAATTCCATTTCATAATATCACGTGGTAGGCATACCACTCGCTCCCATTACATAATATCTCATAGTCGGCGTGCCACACGATCCTATTTCTTTCAACACAATACACAAAATAATCCCGGCAAGGGAGAAAGATATTATAATAAACTATCCCGACAAGGGAACAAGATAATATAATAAACTATCCCGACAAGGGAACAAGATAATATAATCAACTATCCCGACAAGGAGATCCAGCTATAATCAAACTTACTCAATTTCTACTTAACACAATTAAATCAATACTTAGTCTCAACAATTAATGGCTCAGTGTTAAAGATTTTTAACCAAGTCCTCATAAACAACAATATAGAATTTGATAATTTAGCAATTTAGGACTCACAGTGATGCTCGACACTAGTGTATAGTTACTCGTCACCATACCTATACACCATACTCAACAATTAACAATTAGAAAATAAGACTCTACTCCTATTCCCTCAAGCCAAAGTTAGACCAAACACTTACCTCAACTTCCATGGCTAAATCAATCCATAACGACCGCTTTCCCTTTTGAATCCGGCTCCAACTCAATCAAATCTATGAAATAACGACTTTATAGTATTAATAATAGCTAAACAAATCAAACCCAATGCCAAAATATAGATTCCCAACCTATCTTCCAAAAATTCCAAAATTGACCCCGGGCCCGCTTGGTCAAAATACGAGGTTTGAACCAATTCCATATCACCTATTCCTCCACGAGCCCGAATATATAATTTATTTTCAAATTCGGCCCCAAAACGAGGTCTAAATTAAAGAAAATGGAAAAGACCTAACTCTACCCAATTCCCCCAATTTCAACCCTAGATTACATGTTTTAGACCTAGGATTTCAATGGATGATGATAGAAAATGAAGAAAACGAGTTAGATAATACTTACCCAAGAATATTTGGTGAAGAATCTCTCTATAAGTCGCCTAGGGGCTATGGAGAAGAAGAACTCGTGTGTTTTGTGGAATTTTTCCCGTCACTGTTCTGTTTTTGGTATTTAAAATCACTGGGCGAAATTGCCCTATGCGATCGCAGAAGAGGGGATGCGATCGCATAGGGTCAGGTTGGATGAGTTCTGCGATCACAGAAGTATGGTTGCGAACGCATAGAAGAAAATAAAGGTGGGCTGAGCTTCGTACAATGCGATCGCGAAGACTATAATGCGATCGCATAGAAGGATTTCTGAACCTTAGCAATTTGGTCTATGCGATCGCGGTCTATCCTATGCGATTGCATAGAAGGAAAAACTGGACAACTGACAGCAGCAATTCTGCTGCATTTCCTAAGTTCAATACACACCGAACCACCTCCGAATCACTCCCGAACCCTTGGGGCTCCTAACCAAACACACACACTAACTCAACAACATCCTACGAACTTACCCGAGCGATCGAATCGACAAAATAACATCATAAAAGAGGAATCAAATCTCAAAATCAACATTTTTCATCAAACTTCTTAAATTTTCATTTTTAGATATTTAGGTCCGAAACACGTCAAATGACATCCGATTTCAACCAAATTTCACAGGAAGCGCTTAAACCACATATAGGGCCTATACCGGGCACAAAACTAAAATACGGGCCCGATACCAACACTTTCTAATCCATTTTCATTTCAAATTTCCATACAAATTTCAAAAAGACAATTTCTTCTAAAAATTTATTTCTCGGGCTCGGGACCTTGGATTTCGATTCCGGGCATATGACCGAGTCTCATATTATTCTACGGACTCTCCGGGACCGTCAAATCACGGGTCCGAGTCCATTTACCCAAAATCTTGACCAAAGTCAACTTTAATCATATTAATATTAAAATTCATCAAGTTTTACACAGAATTCATATTTAAGCTTTCCGGCTACGTGCTCGGACTGTGCATGCAAATCGAGGCAAGTAAAAATGAGGTTTTCAAGGCCTTGAAAGCGCGAAAAAGAGAGAAAACAGGTGATGACCCTTTGAGTCATCATATTCTCCACCTCTAAAACAATCGTTAGTCCTCGAACGGACAAAAGAAAGAAGTACCTGAGTCGGGAAAAAGATGAGGATAACGGCTCAGCATATCAGACTCGGACTCCGAGGTCGATGCCTCAGGAGACTGACCTCTCCACTGAACACGCACTGAAGAAAAACTCTTCGGCCTCAACTGTCAAACCTGCTGGTCTATAATAGCTACCGGTTCCTCCTCATAAGATAGATCCTTGTCCAACTGGACAGTGTTGAAATCTAACACACGGGATGGATCGCCGTGATACCTCTGAAGCATGGACACATGAAATAGTGGATGCACGACTGACAAGCTAGGTGGCAAGGCAAGTCTATAAGCCACCTCTCCCACTTGATCAAGGATCTCAAAGGGACCAATGAACCTAGGGCTAAGCTTGCCCTTCTTCCCAAATCTCATCACACCTTCATAGGCGACACTCGAAGCGAGACTCGATGACCAACCATGAAAGCTACATCCCGAACCTTATGATCTGCATAACTATTTTCCGCGGCTGAACCAAATGAAGCTTGTCCTGAATGATCTTGACCTTATCCAAGGCTTCCTGAACTAAATCCGTGCACAATACCCGAGCCTTTCTCGGCTCAAACCATCCCACTGGAGACTGACATCGCCTACCATACAACGCTTTATATGGAGCCATCTAGATGCTGGACTAGTAGCTGTTGTTCTAGGCGAACTCTGCTAGAGGAAAAAATTGGTCCATCTAGATGTTTTTCGGTGTGTTCAAACCTGAAGTAAAAACAAAAATTTCGATAAAGGTTGTTTAATATATGTTCTATACTTTTCAAAGCTAATATTTTACCTATATATACAATGTATTTTTTCTATGAAGGATGGTTAATTGATCGCTCTTACCAGAGTATAGCTTCAACACCGACGATATTAATTTTTTAAAACATTAAAATTAATTATCTTTTGATTTAACTTTATATGATTATAGTTTGGAGAGTCAAATAATTTTAACCACAACCTTTTCACAAATAATGTCCAAATTGAGAAATAATTAGTGTATACGAGTGAAATTCGGGATAATGCACACCATGATTTTTTGGTGAACAAAACGGAGTGAGGATACGAATGTACGAGATCGAAATCGAAGATGAGACTTTGTATCAAGGCCCATGAAAAGTGAATGAAGTGCCCGCATCGGGCTAGATGAAACGATGCACCTCGGACTCGGGATGAGTTCTAAGAACTCGGAAAGCACTATGAACGATTATACATGATGGATAGAGGGTCGTGATATTCGCAACCAACCGAATATCTATCACAACCCGAATTTTCCACCATCGGGAGTCGTGATAGCGCCTACTGTCGGAGCTGGCAAGCCAAGCACTTAAATATTTTCTGATAACATCCCAACAATAATAATAATACGAGTCATTTAAACAAAAGTGGAAGTCTTTAAAACATAAATAATTGAAAATCCAAAATGCGGAGGTTTAATATTTCTCTATCCAAGACTGATGTCGCTAACTCATGAACTACAAAAGAGTGCTAAAAACAAGTCTGAATAGAAGTACATCAATATTTGTCTCGGTACAAGGAAAATAAACTATAACAAAGAAGGGAATCCGACCTGCGAACGTTAGCTAAGATACCTCAAATGTCCCTGGACTGAAGTCAGCTCCCGATCAATGTCCTACTGCTGTGGTCCAAAAGCTGCTCCGGTACCATGATCTGTGCAAAGAGCACAGAAGTGTAACATCAATACAACCGACCCCATATGCTGGTAAGTGCCTGGCCTACGAGGCTAGAAGGACTACCAAGTCAACCTGTGCAATTCGATATATACATATGCAATAAAAAGAAAGAATACAGAAATTTAACAGTTAAAAGGGAGGGGAACATACTATGGGAGAAGTACAGTCCGGATAAAAGGTCAACAATTTAAGTAAGAACATGGCAATAACAATGATTAATGAGAACAGAAAAACTAAAAGTTGCACGACATCAACCTTCGTGCTTTTACTCTCATTCCCACCAAAAGCAATCAAGTAAAGTGCACGGCATCAACCTTCATTCTTTCCCCCACATAACTCTCAAATCATGGCACAGAATGAACCTTCGTGCAATTGTAATCAAATTAGAGCACAGAATGACACTTTGTGCAAATATAATCAAAACATGGCACGGAATGATCCTTCGTGCAAATATAATTAAAACATGGTCTGGAATGACCCTTCGTGCATTTTCACTCTTTCTCACCCAAACAAAAATCACAACCAAATGGGAAAAAGGGATAAACAAATAACAAGAAATGTCCCAGCAAGGAAAAAACATAATTAAACAGCTAAATCCCGGCAAGGGAGCAACAACAATAACTTTCACATCCGGACAAGGGAGATAATCAATATAATCAAACCATCCCGACAAGGGATTAATCATATCTCTTTCTTTTTCCTTCATTTCTTACCCAGTGGTCGTTTTATTGTTCGAGCAATGCTCTAAATAATTCACAATTCACAATCAATCCTCATACTCTTCACATTACATATGATTCATCAATTAACATGGAAGAGTCATAACAATATCAGAATAAGTGCAAACAAGGACCCATGGTCATACTAGACACTGGTGTATAGATACTCGTCACCATGCCTATACACCGTACTAAACATTTAGCATTTAGCAAACAACACTCTAATCCTATTCCCTCAAGCCAAAGTTAGATCAAACACTTACCTCGGTCCAAAGAATAGCAATAGATCCTCAAATATCACCTTTCCTCTATAATCTGACTCCGAAACAATGATATCTTGGCATAATTAATTCAATAATATTAATAAAGACTCAATGGCAACATCCCATAGCCTAGATATAAATTTCCTACCATTCTTCCAAAAATATCAAAATTTGACACCGGGCCCACCTGATCCAAACATGAGGCTCAGACCAAATCCCAATCACCCATAATCCCACGAGTTCAAATATGCAATTCATTTTAAGATTCGACCCCAAATTGAGGTTGAATCACCAAATATTCTCAAAAATATAACTGTACCCAAAACCCCTAATTTCTACTTTGATTTCATATTTTAGGCTTAGAATTTAGTGATTGATTGAAGAAATTAAGAGAAGACGAGGTTAGGAACACTTACCTATGAAGTTATGGAGGAAGAGCTCTTCAAAATTCGTCTATATGGTGTGAGGAAGAAGGGTTCGTGTGGAAAAATGTAGTGAATCCCGTAACTATTCTATTTTTAAACTTCAAAAATCACGGAAGGGTTTTACTCTACGCATTCGCTACACAAAGATCGTGTTCGCAATGAAGGGGGACTGGAGGCATCGCATTCGTGATTAGGGGAACGCGATCGCGAAGGGGAAAGCTGAGGGGTCCAGGAATTGTTATATGCAAACACGTGATGATCCATGCGGACGCGAAGAGGAAGTTGGTGAAGTTACGCCTTCGCGAATTGTGGAATGTGAACGCGAAGAAGGAATTTATGGGGGTCCTGAAATTGGCTTACGTGATCGCGAGAGTTGTGATGCAAACACGAAGAATGGAACCTGGAAAGCATCGCGAACACGTGCTGAAGGACGCGAATGCGAAGAAGGGAATGCCTGTGAAAAAATTACAGAAAATCTGATATCATTCGAAGTCCAAAACCACCCCGAACACCTCCGAAACCACTCCCGAGCTCTCGGGGCTCCTAACCAATCACACACACTAACTCAACAACATCCTACAAAATTAACCGAGCGATCAAATTGCCAAAACAACATCAAAGTCAATGTATCAAACCTTAACATCATCATTTTTCATTCTAACTTCATAAACCTCAAATTTAGATATTTAGGTCTGAAACACGTCAAATGATGTCCGATTTTGACCAAATTCCATAGAAAGTGCTAAAACCATATATAAATTTTGTACCAGGCGTCGGAACCAAAATAAGAGCCCGATACCACATTCTTTTAATCAATTTTCATTTTTTTCCTTAATAATTTCGGAAAAAAATTCTTTTCTCGGGTTCTAGACGTTGGAATTTGACTCCGGGCACATGCCCGAGTCCCATCCCATATATTTCTACGGACCCTCAGGGAGCGTCAAATTACGGGTTCGGGTTCATTTACCAAAAATGTTGACCAAAGTCAATTTTAATCATTTTAAAGCCACATTTTGAAAACTTTCACAAAATTTAACATATAATCTTACCGGCTACGCTCCCGGACTGCACACGCAAATCGAGGCAAGTAAGAATGAGGTTTTCAAGGCCTCGAAGTGCAGAAATGAAAGAGAAAACAGGTGTTGACCCTTTGGGTCGTCACATTCTCCACCTCTAAAACAACCTTTCTTCCTCGAACGGACAAAAGAAAGATGTACCTGAGTAGGGAAATAGATGAGGATAGCGGCTCCGCATATCAGACTTAGACTCCCAGGTCGATGCCTCAGGAGGCTGACCTCTCCACTGGACCCGCACTGAAGCAAAACTCTTTGACTTCAACTGTCGAACCTACCGGTCTAAAATGGCTATCGCCTCCTCCTCATAGTATAGATCCTTGTCCAACTGGATAGTGTTGAAATATAACACGTGGGCTGGATTGTCGTGATACCTCGGAAGCATAGACACATGAAACAATGGATGCACGACTGACAAGCTGAGCAGCGAGGCAAGTTTATAATCCACCCCTCCCACACGATCGAGGATCTTAAAAGGGCCAATGAATCTAGGTCTAAGCTTGCCCTTCTTCCCAAATCCCATCATGCCCTTCATAGGCGACACCCGGAGCAAGACCCGCTCACCAACCATGAAAGCTACATCTCGAACCTTACGATTCGCATAACTCTTTTTCCGCGACTGAGCCGAATGAAGAATGTCATGAATGATCTTGACCTTATCCAAGGCCTCATGAACTAAATCTATACCCAATAACCGAGCCTCTCCCGGCTCAAACCATCCAACTGGAGATCGACACCGCCTACCATACAACGCCTCGTATGGAGCTATCTGAATGCTAGACTAGTAGCTGTTGTTGTAGGCAAACTTTGTTAAAGGCAAAAATTGGTCCCACAAGCCTCCAAAATCAATGACACAGGCTCGTAGCATATCCTCCAATATCTGAATAGTCCTCTCAGACTGGCCGTTCGTCTGAGGATGGAATGCTGTGCTCAGCTGAATCAGGGTGTCCAACTCCTGCTGTACTGCTCTCCAGAAGCACGAGGTAAACTGTGTACCCCGGTCCAAAATAATAGATGCCAGCACCCCATGAAGGCATACAGTCTGTCGGATATAGATCTCAGCTAATCTTTCCGATGAATAAGTGGTCGCAATAGGAATAAAATGCGCTGACTTGGTCAGCCTATCAACAATGACCTAAATAGTATCAAAATTCTTCTGAGTCATTGGAAGTCCAGTAACAAAATCTATGGTAATCTTCTCCCACTTCCACTCAGGAAGCTCAATCCTCTGAAACAACCCACCAGGCCTCTGATACTCATACTTGACCTAGTGACAGTTCAAACATCGAGCCACATATGCAACAATATCTTTCTTCATCCTACGCTACCAATAATGTTGCCGCAAGTCGTGGTACATCTTCGCGACGCCCGAGTGAATAAAATACCGAGAACTACGGGCCTCTGCTAAGATCAACTGTTGAATCCCATCAACATTGGGAACGCAAACTCGCCCCTGCAACCTCAAAACACCATCATCATCTAAGGCCACCTTCGTGGCACCTCCACACTGCACCGTGTCTCTCAGAACACACAAATAGGGATCATCAAACTATGGATCACGGATACGCTTCAATAATGAAGAATGAGCGACCGTGCAAGCTAACACTCTGCTAGGCTCAGCAATGTCCATCCTCACAAACCGATTGGCCAAGGCCTGAATATCCAAAGCAAGCGGTCTCTGGCTGACTGGAACATAAGCAACACTACCCATGTTGGCGGACTTCCTACTCAATGTATCGTCCACCACATTGGCTCTTCTCAGTGGGTACAAAATAGTAACATCATAATCTTTCAATAGCTCCAACCACCACCTCTACCTCAATTTCAACTCTTTCTGCATGAACAAGTATTGCAGGCTTTTGTGATCAATGTACACCTCACACATCGCACCATATAGGTAATGCCTCCAAATCTTCAAAGCATTAATAATGGCTGCCAACTCTAGATCATGAACCGGATAATTATTCTCGTGGATCTTCAACCGTATCGAAGCATAAGCAATGACTCAGCAATCGTGCATCAATACCGCGCCAATCCCAATACAGGAAGCATCACAATAAACTATATAAGGCCCTGAGCATGTGGGCAAAACCTATATCGGTGCCGTAGTCTGAGCTATCTTGAGCTTCTAAAAGCTCACCTCACACTCATCTGGCCATCCTGAAATGGGCACCCTTCTGGGTCAATCTTATCATCGTGGCTGCTATGGATGAAAATCCCTACACGAACCGACGGTAATAACCTGCTAACCCTAAGAAATTTTGAATCTCAGTATTCAAGTGGACTCAATCTTTTTCGAGTCCACTTGAATACCCTCTACTGATACGACATGATACAAAAATGCAACCGAACTCAACTAGAACTTTCACTTCGAGAACTTAGCATATAACTTACTACCCTTCAGAGTTTGAAGAAGCACTCGAAGGTTCTGCTCGTGCTCCTCCTGACTGCGAGATTACACTAGAATATCATCAATAGAGACTATCACGAACAGATCTAAGTAAGGTATGAACACTCGATTATCAACTCCTTAATGTTGTTGGGGCATTGGTCAACCCAAATGACATGACCAAAAACCCGTAATACCCGTACCGAGTTTGGAATATTATCTTAGGGACATAAAAATGCCCTAATCCTTAGCTGATGGTAGCCAAATCTCAAGTCTATCTATGAAAACACTTTTGCACCCTGAAGCTGGTCAAACAAATCATCAATCCTCGGTAGTGGATACTTGTTCTTACTCGCCCCTTTGTTCAATTGCCGGTAATCAATGCACATCCTCATCGATCCATCCTTTTTCTTCACAAATAATGTCGGCGCACCCCAAGGAAAAACACTAGGCCTGATAAAACCCTCTCTAGCAAATCTTGCAACTGGTCCTTTAACTCCTTCTACTGTAGCGGGGCCATGCTATACGACAAAATAGAAATGGGCTGCGTGCCTGGGGCCAGATCAATACAGAAATCAACATCCCTATCAGGCAGCATACCCGACAGGTCTGAAGGGATAACCTCGCGGAACTCCCGAGCAATATGAATAGAGTCAATAAAAGGAACCTCAATTCTCAAATCACGAACATATGCCAGGTAAGATAAACACCCTTCTCGACCATACATCGAGCCTTCACATATGAAATAACACTGTGGGTGGCATGTCCTGGGGTCCCCCTTCACTCCAATCAAGGCAAATCTGGCAAAGCCAAGGTCACGGTCTTAGCGTGACAATCCAAGATAGCATGATACAGGTATAACCAATCCATCCCTAATATAACATCAAAATCCACCATGTCCAAGAGCAATAAATTAACACGAGTCTCAAGACCCTCAAACACTACCACACAGGAACGATGGACTCGATTGACCACTATAGAATCACCCACTGGTGTAGATACATAAACAGAAATACCTAAAGAATCACTAGGTATAACTAGGTAGGGTGCAAAATTGGATGACACTTATGAATACGTAGACCCAGGGTCAAATAACACTGATGCATCCCTATCACAAACCAGAATAGTACATTTAATAACCGTGTCTGAAGACTCGGCCTCTGTCCTGGCTCTGCCCGGAGTACCATGACAAACTTGGAGTGCTAACTGAAAGAGTCTCGGTGACTGGCCTCAACCATAAGAATACCTACCTCCAGACGAAGTACCACTGAACCTACTAGAATGACGATGCCTCTTATCCGACACATGACCACGTCCCCGTGCAAGAGCCATCTCAGCTCTACGGGCCGCATCGACCACCTCCTGAAAAGAAATCTCACTACCAGCTCTCATAGCCATCTAGAGATGAACTGTCTAAATCAATCCATCAATAAACCTCCGCACCCTCTCTCGCTCTGTGGGGAGTATAACAATAACATGGCGTGCCAAATCAATGAACTGGGTCTCATACTGTGTGACTGTCATAGAACCCTACTGGAGGCGCCTGAACTGCCTGCGAAGTGCCTCCCATTGAGTGACTGGGAGAAAATTCTCCAAAAATAACTCTGCAAATTGATCCCATGTCAACGATGGCGACCCTGTTGGTCTGGATAAACAATAGTCCCTCCACCAAGTCTTGGCGGATCCTGCAACCCGAATGGTGGCAAAGTCGACCCCATTGGTCTCTACAATACCCATAGTCTGAAGGATCTCAGGGCAGCTGAATAAGAAATCGTGTGGATCCTCTGATGAAGCACCGCTGAATTTGATGGTAAAGAGCTTGGAGAATTGATCAAGTCTCCACAAAGCATCCAAAGACATAGCCGCTCCATCGCTGACCTGGGTCACAATACCTGTCTTAGCTGTCACAACTGGTTGAACCACTGGACATGAGCCTGGGGAGCTACCTGCTCCGGAGTACGTGTAGTAGGAGTCTAAACTCCTCCTCAAGCCCGAGAAGTGGCTGGTGCTACTGGAAGCAAACCTGTCCTAGTGACACTCTCCATAAAGCCTGCTAATCTGAGTAAAGCATCCTGAAGATCTGGACTGACCATGACCCCGCATGGGACTTGAACTTGGCCTACCGGAGCTTCTAGGTCTGGAAACTTCTCATCGTATTCAATATGAGACTCCACCTCTGGGACTGCTGCCCGGGGGTGAGCTCTGTCCCTACCTTGGCCTCTGGCACAGCCTCGGCCTCTACCCCTCGTAGAAGCTGCTGGTGGGGGCTCGGGCTACTGCACGGTAGAAGAGGAAGCACGTGTTCTTGCCATCTGCGAAAGAATAGAGTATAAAGACAATCAATATTTGAGAAACAGAATCGCACGATAAGAAAGAACAAAAGTGAAACTTTTCCTAACTTCGTAGCCTCTGGAAGATAAATACAGACATCTCCGTACCGATCCCTCAGACTCTACCTAGTTTTTTTGTGAGTAGAGAGACCTATGTAACCTAGAGCTCTGATACCAATTTGCCACCACCCGGATTTTCCACCATCGAGAGTCGTGATGGCACCTACTGTCCGAGCTAGGCAAGCTAAGCACTTAAATATTTTTTGATAACATCCCAACAATAATAATAATACGAGTCATTTGAACAAAAGCGGAAGTCTTTAAAACATAAATAACTGAAAACCGAAAAAAGGAAGTTTAACATTTCTTTACCCAAGACTGATATCGCTAACTCACAAACTACTAAAGAGTGCTAAAAACAAGTCTAAATAGAAGTACATCAATGTTTGTCTCGGTACAAGGAAAATAAACTATAACAAAGAAGGGACTCCGGCCTGTGAATGTCAGCTAAGATACCTCAAAAGTCCCTGGACTGAAGTCAGATCCCGATTAATGTCCTATTGATATGGTCTAAAGGCTGCTCTAGTACCGTGATCTGTGCAAAGAGCACATAAGTGTAACATCAGCACAACCGACCCCATGTGATGGTATGTGGCTGGCCTAACCTCGACGAAGTAGTGACGAGGCTAGACAGGACGACCAAGCCACCTGTGCAGTTTGATATATACATATGCAATAAAAGGAAAGAATATAAAATTTTGATAGTTAAAAGGGAGGAGAACATACTATGGGGAAGTACAGTCCGAGTATAAGGTCAACAATTTAAGTAAGAACAAGCAAATAACAATGATTAATGAGAATAGGAAAACTAAAAGTTGCACGGTGTGAACCTTCATACTTTTACTCCCATTCTCACCAAAAGCAATCAAGTAAAGTGCACAATATCAGCCTTATGGCACAGAATGATCCTTCGTGCAATTGTAATCAAATCAGAGCACAAGAACAGCCAATTGGAAAGAAAGAGTCATGCTTTTAATCCTCTAAGCTACTAACAAATAAACTATATACCATTTGATCCATTTTTCAGCCAAAAAATATTAATTGTGATAAAATATGTCATCAAGGGATTTTACTTTTTCATGAATCCATTGATTCTATATGACTTATTACTACTCCCCCTTTCGCACTTTATTCGTACATGATGACCCTTCGTGCAAATATAACCAAAACATGGCACGAAATGACCCTGCGTGCAAATATAATCAAAACATGGCACGGAATGACCCTTCATGCATTATCACTCTTTCTCACACAAATAGAAATCATAACCAAATGGGGCGACGGGATAAACAAATAATAAAAAATGTACCGGCAAGGGAAAAACACAATTAAACAACTAAATCCCCGCAAGGGAGCAACAATAATAACTTTCACATCCCGGCAAGGGAGATAATCATATACTCAAACCATCCCGGCAAGGGATTAATCATATCTCTTTTTTCCTTCATTTCTTACCTAGTGGTCTTTTTATTGTTCGCACCAATGCTCCAAAGAATTTACAATTCACAATCAATCCTCATACTCTTCACATTACATAGGATTCATCAATTAACATGGAAGAGTCATAACAATATCAGAATAAGTGCAAACAAGGACCCACGATCATGATATACACCAGTGTATAGATACTCGTCACCATACCAACACACCGTACTCAACATATAGCAATTAGAAAACAACACTCTAATCCTATTCCCTCAAGCAAAAGTTAGATCAAACACTTACCTCGGTCCAAAGAATAGCACTCAATCCTCAAATATCGCCTTTCCTCTACAATCCGACTCCGAAACAGTGATATCTAGGCATAATTAATTTAATAATATCAATAAAGACTCAATGGCAATATCCCATAGCCTAGATATGAATTACATAGCATTCTTCCAAAAATACCAAAATTTGACACCGGGCCCACATGGTCCAAACACGAGGCTCGGACCAAAACCCAATCACTCATAACCCCACGAGTTCAAATATTCAATTTGTTTTAAGATTCGACCCAAAATTGAGGTTGAATCACCCAAAATTCTCAAAAATCTAATTGTACCCAAAACCCCTAATTTCTACTTTGATTTCATATTTTTAGGCTCAGAATTTGGTGATTGATTGAAGAAATTAAGAGAAGACGAGGTTGGGAATACTTACCTTTGAAGTTATAGAGGGAGAGCTTTTCAAAATTCGTCTATAGGGTGTGAGGAAGAAGGGTTCGTGTGGAAAAATGGAGTGAATCCCGTAACTATTATGTTTTTAAACTTCAAAAATCACTGAAGGGTTTTACTCTACGCGTTCGCGACACAGAGATCGCGTTCGCGGTGAAGAGGGACTGGAGGCATCACTTTCGCGATTGAGGGGTCCAGGAATTGTTATACGCGAACGCGTGATGATCCACGCAGACGCGAAGGCGAAGTTGGTGAACTTACGCGTTCGCGAACTGTGGAATGCAAACGCGAAGAAGGAATTTTTGGGGGTCCTAAAATTGGTTTACGTGATCGCGAGAGTTGTGATGCGAATGCGAAGAATGGAACCCAGAAAGCATCGCGAACGCGTGCTGAAGGACACGAACGCGAAGAAGGGAATGCATGTGCAAAAATTGCACAAAATATGATATCATCCTAAGTCTAAAACCACCCCGAACACCTCCGAAAACCCTCTCGAACCGTCGGGGCTCCTAACCAATCACACACACTAACTCAACAACATCCTACGAACTTAACCGAGCGATCAAATCGCCAAAATAACATCAAAGTCAATCAATCAAACCTCAAAATCATCATTTTTCATTCTAAATTCATAAACCTCAAATTTTAGATATTTAGGTTCAAAACACGTCAAATAACGTTCGATTTCGACCAAATGCCACAAAAAGTGCTTAAACCATATATAAAACTTGTACCAGGCATCGGAACCAAAATACGAGCCCGATACCACATTTTTAATCAATTTGTATTTCCTTTTTCCTTAATAATTTCACAGAATTTTTTTTTCTTGGGTTATAGACCTCGAATTTTGACTTTGGGCACATGCCCAAGTCTCACATTTTTCTACGGACAATCCGGGACCGTCAAATTATGGGTCCGGGTCCGTTTATCAAAAATATTGACTGAAGTCAACTTTAATTATTTTAAAGTCACATTTTGAAAAATTTCACAGAATTTAATATATAATCTTTCCGGCTACGCACCCGGACTGCGCACGCAAATTGAGGCAAGTAAGAATGAGGTTTTCAAGGCCTCGAAGTGTAGAATAAAAGAGAAAACAGGTAATGACCCTTTGGATCGTCACAATACCACGACGCGTGTTTCGCTCGATGGCGGTTACAGATCAGTAATTGATGAGAAAGGAAATTTTTTACCTTTTTTAGATTTTTATTTGAATGAAACTCTCCTACTATATAAGGGGAAGCTTTTTTTTAATAAGACACGTTGTAACACGTAAATCAAGGGAATACAAATATAATTTTGCTTTCTAGCTACTTCACAAGTTCTTTTTTAACTGTTTGTTCTTCATCCACAATTGATTTCAAATTAAAGATCCGATCTTGGGCAAAATCACTGTTCAAACTAGGTACAGGCTAGGCTGTGATATCGCCACTAGTTTAATCATTCATTTTGTCTTTAACTCGTTTACCTGATATTTTTAATTATTTGTGTTGAATCAATCCATATATCATTAATACCACATATAAATTTAATTGATATCTAATTTAGGGTAACAATTAGAAATATTAGAGGATTTTCCTTTATATTCCGAACCTTCATTATTTTTAAATCACAAACAGGAATACTCCCTCCGGTTCAGAATAAGTAATTTTTGGCATTTTTCTTGTGGTCCAAAATAAGTAATCATTTTAAATTTCAAGAATGAATTAATTTTTTTTCTACATTGTCCATGGAGTAAATAATGTTGGAATATGTGTTAGGAGTGTTTATGTGAGATATTTAAGGTTAATATAATCAATTCTATTGCTAATTAAAATGCTAAAAGGTGAATTCCTTAATTCGTGTGAAAACATAAAAAAAAAAAATCACTTACATTAATTGATTAGGAATTAAGTAGAATTAATTAGTAGCGGTATAAATAATCACTATAATAAATTATGAAGGGGTTGTTAGTTGTAAGCTTCCATTTTCTAGACATGTTGGACTCCAAGGATGCATAATTATTCGTTCGATGCGTATGCTCCAAAAGATTCTCTTATCAAATGAGTATTGATTAAGCCTTATAATACAGTATTAATTATAATCGTAATTAGCATTATCGTCATCATTATTATTTTATTATATCTTTAATTCTGCCTACTGACTCTTGTAATTCTGCAAAGATCATAACTATTGCTTAAATTATTACCCTCTAGCTCTGCGTGGCTTTTCATTAAGAAAATTTAACCAATGAGATAAATGTCTAATCTGATTTCTGAGAGGAGTGCACGTGCTTTCACGTGGAAGGAAGGATGGCCAAAAAGAAAAAAAGAAAAGTAAAAAGATATATATATATATATTGATAGGTAATTTGTCTTATTTTTAAAATTAAAAATTTTATATTATAAGAAAGGTTACGTGTAAATATCTATTGGTTGATCTGTAATATTAAAAAAATACATTATATTGACAATAAAATAGAAATTTTATGTTTTTTTAAAAATAGATAATTTTTCAAGTTGCTAGTGGATTATGTAGAAAAACTGAAATATTTTATGTCAATCTAAGGGATGGATCGAAGGGGGATTTGTTATTTTGTTTCTCGTGATCCAATGGATCATAGTATAAAAGTTGATTTTTTTATGTTCTAGTAATTTTCATGCAAAAATTCACAATTTTTAAATTATAATTTCGTCTTAGAGAGAAGGGGTTATTTTTATGATTCTCGTGATCCAATTAACAGATCAACCATGAGCCCGTGATCATTATATTGAAAAAATTAAAATTGTCAATATTTTTTCACATGGAAGCCGTACGGTAGCCGTTGCATGCATGTAGGAGGATTCAATAGCTTTGAGCGCAAGAAACTATTACTATTAAATCATCATGTGCCACTCCATTATATTATAATCCAAAATATATTTAACTTATGTACAGTAGGATCATTGAAAATTTATAGAATTCAACTTTAATCCAAATGCCAAAAAAAAGAGAAAACTAGCTCTCCACACTTTTTGGCAAAAATCAAAGCCAAATATTTTACTGGCATACGATTGTGTTTTTCACGGAATTTTTCTTTACTCATTTTCTCACTTACAATATTTTCCGGTCCTATCACAAAAAACCTTCCTCGATCGACAAAATATTTCACTACTAACCCTTAATACAGTAGCTTTCAAAATCTCGTTGTTTGCAACAAATTTATGAAGAAAAATTTGTTTGCAACGAATTTAAAAATAAAATTGCAACCACAAATAACTATAAAAAAAAAGATTTTATTGATAAACGTTATAGGTTACAACTTTGTTTATCCCTTGATTCTTCCCTCCGGTTTATTCTACGTGATTCCAGGGCCTTAGATGCGTATTTCTTGAACGTAGGATTTTAAGCAAGACATATTTGACATGTCTTTGATCTCTTAATGAATATTCCAAAAGTTTCATAAAATTTTAGAGATCTCATATTTGATCTCTTTGTGCATATTCCAAGAGTTTATAAAATTGCTGATGTAGCCTTATTTATAGGTATGAATGGAAAGCCACCCAGACTCCTAATATTTCAAAAGTTATTTTAAATTTTAAATTTATTTTGATCTGTTAAAATTTCAATGTATCACTTCGACGAATCACCTAGATACATTTGTTAATTTTCTCTCTATTACATGACCAAGTAGTGTTGTAGATTCCGACCATTTAAAAATTTCAAGTTGAAAACTATTGAGCCCACAATGGTGGTATAGTTATGAAAATTGAAAATGGAATCTTGGATTATATATCCATACCGAATTAAGTTATAAACATTATAAAAAATTATACATTAATGTAATTTAACACATAAATATTTTATTTTTATTTTTAGAGTTATCATAATATGGTATTTGTTATAAACAGTTAGCAATATCGCTCTTAATTCTTTCTTTAACTTTTTTTAAGTGAGAAATTAAAACACTTAACTATTTCTATATTAGCTATTGGTGTAATTTAACATGCACTAATGTTTCTATTTTTTTTCCAGAGTTATCAGATCGTATTTATTATAAACCGTTAGGAGTATCTGTTATTGCAGGTACTTGTGATATAACTGTTTGACTCAAAATGTTAATAAGTATTTATGAATTCAAAACAATCAATGTAAATGAAGGGCCAATCATAGTAAGTGGTAACATATCCAAAATTTTATAAGGGAAAAGATAATGGAAATACTTGTATTGGTAACAGAAATATCGGTGATCTTTATTCATGATAATAGAGTAATCTGCCTTTCCACGAAGAGGTTCAGATCTTTACAATCATGTTTCCTTCGATCTACCTTCATTCTGTTTTTTTTCTTGGGTTCTCACTCTGTATTATACTCTGTATTTCTTAGAGCCCCCACGGGGAGAGAGTGAAACCCCTTTTCTGATTCCTCCTCTTGTATTTATAGGCATTGCTGTACGACTTGACCTTTTTGGAGATCGGGCCCACATTAGGAGGTTATTTCGAACCTATCCGAAGAGTTGCGACCCCCGCAAAGGTTTTAGGCGGATACATATAGTATTCTCAATTGAAGTGGTCTCGGCGCCTATTACGTTTGTGTTAGTCGAAAGGGACGGCCGATCTTATTGATTATCGTGGAATCGAATTATGACCAATACAGTTAGTCCCTCCGCTTATCATGGTCGCCTCGAAGTCGAACTTGATGAGCGGATATTAATGGTCGAAATGACCCATTTTTGGGCGAGAGGGGGAATAATAACCGCTCATAACGAGATCATGGCATCTTCTCACTATTTCTTCTCATATAATGAGGGCCCGACCTCGCATACGAATACTGTTGGCAAAGGGGAACGGTCGGTACGCCGTAATCACAAATTAGGATACGTTTTGTCCATATGGACTTTGAGGACGTAGAGTCTAATCGCCCCGGGCGGTGAGTCATTCATTTTCTCGTAGTAACTGATGCTGCGACCGCGACTTTGACGCATGCGCTATGGCCTTAATCATGGCGGCGGTCGTTTCGGTAGAATTGAACCATTTTTTGACGGTTGGATTATGCATTTAATGGCACCTGTCGGTTTCCCCGAGAGTTGATTTTGTTGCCTATAAGATGATTTGGGATACTTGATTCTTAACATTCCCTGGTTCAGTTGCAGCTCTCATCTCCGGCGAACTTCAAAGATTCTTTCTTCTATGCGAAACATTCTTACTCGTTCCTAGTTGAATCCAACACTCTTCTTTTAATATTCAAGCAACTTTGATCAATGTCTGGTTCTTCCTCTAATGAAGTTCTTCCGACGGTGGCACCGGTTAACCCTCAGGTGATTGAAGGACTGTCCCCGGTGCTTGGGGATGGCGGGCAAAATGAAACTGACAGGGCTCCACCGGTTGATACTTCCTGCAGTCCGGAGCTTGGCGGTGGATTTTACCGTCAACGGTAGAGATGACCCAGTGGATGAAGCCCCGTTAATGGGGGAAGTAGGTGTGACCTAGTTACGGGAGCAAGGGCTCATACCCTCCCATGCTGACATTATGCTAGCCCGGCCGGAGGAGAGGGTCCACAAAGACCATGCTGGGTATTGTGTATTTTATTCTTATCCTCTCAGACTGGGTTCAGGATCCCACTTCCCAATTTGGTAGTCGACCTTTGTCGATATTACAATGTGTGTCTGGGGCAGCTCACCCCGTCTCTGTACAAACTTCTGGCAATGTTGCTAAAGTTTGCAGAGTTAGCTAGTCGGACTGCTACGCTGCAACACGTGCTTGCTCTATACGCCCCTAGCGAGTTTGGGGGAGTATGCTCCGGATGATTCCGCGCGGTTCGCAGGGTTTGACGGCTGCTTTGGATGACGAGGTCGAGCCTCGTCAGTTTGAACAATTTTTCTATATTCGGACTCGGCATTTGGTGGCGCCCTCTCCAAGATTCCCAGATACTTGGAATTACAGACATAAGTTGTACTTTCCACTTTTGTGATAGGATTGACTCTTTCCTTTTTATTATTGCAGGGAGGGTGTACCGAGGTAGGGCTCCTTAAATGGCATTTAGGCGGCCTGGTGCGATTGCCAGGTTTTTTGCTGCGCCAGTACCGAGCCAGGTGCCCAGGGCCGCATCGGTCGAATCTTCCACGGCACCGTCTCCTGCGCATCCTTTAATCTGTGGCGGAGGTCTGTCGGGGACTGTTCGTCCGCAAGACGGCTCGTCTTTTTGTGATGAGGAGGATAGGCATTTGGTCAGGCGCAGGATTATTTCCCTTCCGGCCCCGTCAATGGCTCGACCCGCTCCTATCGATGTGATAAACGTGGATTCCCCCCCTTCGGGGGCGAGGGAGGATACAGACGCGGCACATGCTCCAGACGACGGGCCAGGAGGAGATGAGGCTCAAGCTCGAGAGGATCGAGAGGGAAGTGCTGCCCCTACCACTCAATCTTCCACTCATATGGTCGAGGTGGGGGATCCTTCTCGGGTGGTTGTAAACATTGGCGGTTTGAGCACTCCTTTGACGAAAGTGGTAGCGGCGAGAGAGGGTTCTACGTCCGACTCTGATTTGGACTCTAAAGATGTCCGCATGTTTCGTGACGGGACCACGAATGCGGCAATGCATCTGGACGGGAGGCCACGTGTAATTGAGATTCCTATGAATGAGAACTTGTTGTTGCGGGACTCTTCTTTGGGGCCGCAGCTTGGTCAGTTATGTTCTACGGTTGATAACGAGTCGCTGAGGAGGGTGCCAGACATTGGTTTGATAATTGAGGTGGTTGTGATGGGAATGAGGGTATGTATTGTGAGGTGACTAATTGCTTGTTTGCACTTTATTTACCTTTCCTTACAAGCTTCTGTATCCCTGTCTGACCCCTCGTTTTTCGTTTTGCAGACATTTTTATTGAAGGTGGAAAGCCTTCGTCAGGCCAATGTTCGGCTCAGGTTGCTTTTATGCGTACTTGATAAGTGTCGTCGGTACCGGAACAGGAGTACGGAGCTTAGCGAGCGCATAAGGATTGATCTCCGTAATCTGGCGCTAGTTGAAGAGTTGGCGAGGAAGGAGCTACAGACGAGTCAGGCGCTTGGTCGTATCAGTTGCGACGGATGAGCGGCGAACTTGAGGCTGGGCGAATGGCGTCGTTAGAGAGTGAGCGCTTGTGTTTGACCAAGGTGACGGAGGTTAGCTCAGAATGGAGCGGGAAGGTCGCTGCGCTAGAAGGAGAAGTGGCCGCTTTGTAGCGTAGGTTGGCCTCAGCCACAGCCCGGGCCGACGAACTTCAGGGAGTTATAAGTGCCAACGATTCCCAGTTGTCGTTGGTGAGAGCTGCTGCCGCCTTTAGGGAGAGCAGCCTTGAGGAGCGGATTAGGGTCCTAGAGCAGAACGCTTAGGATGCAGCGGGGCAAATCACACTTCTGGAGGAAGAGAATAGACGCATTCAAGAATAGTCCGCCTTTATGGGTAGCTCCCATGAGGCTTGGGTTTATGTTGAGGCCCAACGAGATATATACAAGCACCTGTTCGAAGCCGGCATCATTTCCGAAGCGGTTTTCGAAGGGGCGCGCTAGAGGGCGTGGGAGGCTCGTGATTTTGATGCTACGATGCCTGGTATTGACGATGGCACTGGTGGGAGTTTGGCGGGAGCTGGCAATGATATGGGAACTGCGGGCGATGGCGAAGGCAGAACAGGAGGTGAGGCGGCGAGGGCAGGAGACGGTGCGACTGGCGCAGGCGGCGGTGCCGATGGTCCTGAGTTAAAAAAAAAGTGATTGACTGATGATTTTCTTTACGGTTGTTGTCGTGTATTATTGTTTCTTCCTTTTTTTGTTTTGTTGTTGTTTGTGTTTTTTTTTGTGGACAATGTTTGGATTGGGGTGGACAGGCGCGACCCGTGTCTATCCCGTTAAATTAAGGGGGAATTTCCCTTTTCGTGTTGCTTGATTATTGCTTGTTCCATTTGTGTTTCCCATTAGTTCGGCTGTTGTTGATTATTTTGAATCGAGGGCTTATAGCCCGAATACTGATTCAACTGTGGCTGAATTGACTCGGCGAGGGCTCACAGCCTGAGCCTCAGTTCAACTTGTCGTTGAACATTCGTTGAGTAGTTTGAGTCGAGGGCTCGTAGCCTGACTACTGATTCAACTGTGGTTGAATTAATTTGGTGAAGGCTCAGAGCCTGAGTCCCAATTCAACTGTCGTTGAACGTTCGTTGAATAATTTGAGTGGAGGGCTCGTAGCTCGAGTACTGCTTCAACTGTGGTTGAATTAATTTGGCGAAGGCTCATAGCCTGAGTCCCAGTTCAACTGTCGTTGAACATTCATTGAGTAGTTTGAGTCGAGGGCTTGTTGCCCGAGTTCAACTGTGGTTGAATTAATTAGGCGAACGCTCATGGCCTGAATCCCAGTTCAATTTGTCATTGAACATTCTTTGAGTAATTTGAGTCGAGGGCTCGTAGCTCGAGTACTGCTTCAACTGTGGTTGAATTAATTAGGCGAACGCTCATGGCCTGAATCCCAGTTCAATTTGTCATTGAACATTCTTTGAGTAATTTGAGTCGAGGGCTCGTAGCTCGAGTACTGCTTCAACTGTGGTTGAATTAATTCAGCGAAGGCTCATGGCCCGAGTCCCAGTTCAACTGTCGTTGAATGTTTGTTGAGTAATTTGAGTCAAGGGCTCGTAGACCGAGTACTGATTCAACTATGGTTGAACTAATTCGGTGAAGGATCATTGCCTGAGTCGTTCAATTGTCGTTGAACATTCATTGAGTAGTTTGAGTCGAGGGCTCGTAGACTGAGTACTGATTCAACTGTGGTTGAATTAATTCGGCGAAGGCTCATGACCTGAGTCCCTGTTTAACTATCGTTGAACATTTGTTGAGTAATTTGAGTCGAGGGCTCGTAGTCCGAGTACTGCTTCAACTGTGGTTGAATTAATTCGGCAAAGGCTCATGGCCTGAATCCCAATTCAACTTGTCGTTGAACATTCGTTGAGTAATTTGAGTCGAGGGCTCGTAGCCCGAGTACTGCTTCAACTATGGTTGAATTAATTCGGCGAAGGCTCAGGGCCTGAATCCCAGTTCAACTTGTCGTTGGACATTCGTTGAGTAATTTGAGTTGAGAGCTCGTAGCCCGAGTACTGCTTTAACTGTGGTTGAATTAATTCGGCGAAGGCTCATGGCCTGAATCCCAGTTCAACTTGTCGTTGAACATTCGTTGAGTAATTTGAGCCGAGGGCTCGTAGCCCGAGTATTGTTTCAACTGTGGTTGAATTAATTCGGCGAAGGCTCATGGCCTGAATCCCAGTTCAACTTGTCGTTGAACATTCGTTGAGTAATTTGAGTCGAGGGCTCGTAGCCAGAGTACTGCTTCAACTGTGGTTGAATTAATTCGGGGAATGTCACGACCCGGATTTCCCACCATCGGGAGTCATGATGGCGCCTACTAGTGGAAGCTAGGCAAGCCAAATATTACTTACATTTCCATTAGTTACCAAACTCTTATTAAGACTTTAACATTAAGAACATATAAATTACAGCGGAATAATTAAACTTAGCGGAATACTTAGTCAATCTTATCAAATATGATAAAGAAACCCAAACATGGTACATTACCCAAGACTGGTGTCACAATACTCACGAACTTCTAAGAATAATACACACAATTGTCCGAAAGAAATATAAGCTGTTTATCTCGAATACATGAGATAACAGAATGAAATACATAGATAGAAGAGACAACGGGTCATGCGGACGCCTGCAAGGCTACCTCGTAGTCTTAGTAGCCGGAATATCCACAATCGCTACTGCCGCCGCTGCTGTCCGTAACTTGTATCTGCGCAAAAAGAGCGCAGAGTGTAGTATCAGCACAACCGACCCCATGTGCCGGTAAGTGCCTGGCCTATCCCAGCGAAATAGTGACGAGACTAAGGCCAGTCACCCACATAAACCTGTACAGTTGCAATATATATACATATACAAAACATTTATAAGGAAAGACTCCGTTCTGAAATAACAGTCAATAACTCATAATATCCAGAGTAATCTAGTCAACGGGATAAATCTTACTTTCATGTCTCAATTCCTTTTTCATTTCATATCTCGTGGTAGGCGTACTACCCGCTCCCAACTATAACAGTAAATTATATCTTGTCGTAGGCGTACCACCCGCTCCCAATTGTATTAATAAATTATACCTTGTGGTAGGCGTACCACCCGCTCCCAAATATATCAATAGGCTACCGGCAACTATGGCCAATGCCAAGATTTTAAATCACTTTGTGGTCGGCGTGCCACACGATCCCATTTCTTATCATATAAGTGGTCGGCGCGCCACACGATCCCAATTCATAAATATATATATTACCGGCATTTAACCAATAATTTCTGCATCAACAATATTTATAATTATCGGTTTTGAACCAATAATTGATAATAATTCAACAATTTATCTCCGTTACCGGTGTGACACCAATAACTCTTATTCAACAATTAATACACAACTAAATTCCTATTCCTTCAAGCTAGGATAGAACAAACACTTACCTCTTACGAACAACTCAATCCGTAGCAATGCCTTTTCCTTTCCGATTTGACTCCAATCCAATCGTATCTATACATAATTGACTTAATATCATCAATTCTACTTAACCATCTAGTTCACATGGCTGAATATAAGTTTTTCAACATTCTGCCCGGAATAGTAAAAATCAACCCCGGCCCACATGATCAAAACCCGAGTTTTGAACCAAAATAAATTCACCCAATCATCCATGAGTTCAAATATATAATTTGTCCTCAAATCGGACCTCAAATTAAGGTCAAAATCCCAATTTTTATGAAAACCTAAGTTCTACCCAAATCCCCCATTTTTACCCATGAAAAACCTTAAATTGAAGATGAAAACATGATAGATGATGTTAAAGTTTGAAGAAATTGAGTAAAAGTTGACTTACCAATGATTTGGAGAAGAGGGAGTTCGTGAAAAATCGCCAATGGATGTTTTGGGTTGTGAAATATGAAAAATGAAGTTGGAAATCGTGATTTACATGTCTTTGTGTTCGCATTTGCGAGCAAGGGTTCGCAATTGCGAACCCCGACCAAATTCTGGAGTTTGAAAAATAAGCTAAGGATGGGAAGTTCGCATTTGCGAACTTTTGTTCGCATTTGTGAAGCCAAGGCAATTCTGGGGAGTTCGCATTTGCGAACATGGCTGGATCACTGGGGTTGTCGCAATTGCGACCATAATTTCGCATTTGCGAACATGGCTGGATCACTATCAACTTCGCAATTGCGAAGTATTGTTCGCATTTGCGAACCTATGCCCAACCCTGCCCACTTCGCATTTGCGAACCAGGGCCAGCTTGGGACCTCTCGCAATTGCGAGAAAATCTTCGCAATTGCGAAGACAACAGCTGGGTGAAAAACCAGCAGTGCAGAAATTCAGAAATTGATCCAACGGCCTACCAAATCTTTACCCAAGCCCCCCGGGCTCCAAACCAAACATGTACACAATATCAAAAACACATTAGGAACTTGTTCGTGCGATCACATCGCCAATCTCACATCGTTTTCATCAAATCAAGCCTCAAGTTCATGATTTTTATACTTTTGGTTTTCAAAACTTTCAAACTTGGAACTCAAGTTCCAAAACATATCAAACGATATCCGAATGTCACCAAACTTTGCATAAAGCACATATATAATATTTAAGACTTGTACCGGGCGTCGGAACCAAAATACGAGCCCGATACCAAGGTCAATTAATTCATTTTCCTTTAACAATTACATCAAAAACAATTTCACAAAAAAATTCATAACTTGGGCTCTAGGCCTCGGAATTCGACTCCGGACGCATGTCCAAGTCCCATATTTTCTTACGGACCTTTCGGGACCATCCAATCTCGGGTCCTGGTCCGTTTACCAAAAATGTTGACTGAAGTCAACCATATCAATATTAATATCATTTTTCTCCAAATTTCTCATAGAATTCATATTTTTCTATCACAAAAACTTTCCGGCCACATGCCCGGATCGTGCACGTAAATCGAGGCAACATAGAATGAGGTTTTCAAGGCTTCAGAAGCTCGAAATGATTAATAAAATAAGTGATGACCCTTTGGGTCGTCACAGGGAAGGCTCATGGCCTGAATCCCAGTTCAACTTGTCGTTGAACATTCGTTGATTAATTTGAGTCGAGTGCTCGTAGCCCGAGTACTGCTTCAACTGTGGTTGAATTAATTCGGTGAAGGCTCATAGCCTGAGTCCCAGTTCAACTGTCGGTGAACATTTGTTGAGCAATTTGAGTCGAGGGCTCGTAGCCCGAGTACTGGCGTGTGGATGAGATGAATCAGACTTGCTCTGATTGGGTTATTAATCCTTTTCTAGTTGTTTTCCCTTTGCTTTTGATTTCAGGAAAAGCTACGCGATCTTGGTAGGAAATCCCCATAGACGACGCCAAATTGTTTGAATCAAAATGTTAATAAGCATTTATGAATTCAAAACAATCAATATAAATGAAGGGCAAATCATAGCAAGTCGTAACATATCCAAAATCTAATAAGGGAAAAGTTAATGGAAATGCGTGTATTGGTAACATAAAATATCAGTGATCTTTATTCATGATAATAGAGTAATTCGCCTCTCCATGAAGTGGGTCAGATCTTTATAATCATGTTTCATTCGATCTACCTTCATTCTGTTTTTTGTCTTGGGTTCTCACTCTGCATTTTACTCTGTATTTCTTAGAGCCCCATGGGGAGAGAGTGGAACCCCTTTTCTGATTCCTCCTTTTGTATTTATAGACATTGCTGTACGAGTTAACCTTTTTGGAGATTGGGCCCACATTAGGAGGTTATTTCGGACATATCGGAAGAGTTGTGACCGCGGTAAAGGTTTTAGGCGGATACAGATAGTATTCTCAATTGAAGTGGTCTCGGTGCCTATTACGTTTGTGTCAGTCGAAAGGGACGGTCGATCTTATTGATTATCGTGGAATCGAATTATGACCCATACAATAACAAAAAAAAAAAAAAAGAATTGCTGCAGCTGACAATTAATTTATGATGTAACAAAATAACTAATTAGTACGTACTCTCCTTGCTCCTCTTCTTTTTTTTTAAACATTTTAAATATAATATATGGATAATTTTGATAAGTACTTTTGGAAAAGTGAGCAGATGGCATCTCAAGGCTTGGGTGTCAGTTTGTACGTCTGACTCTGATAATTATCAGATGGAAATGCCTTCAACTTATCCCATTCTAGGAGGCTGTAACTTATAATGGCCGCCTCATTAATATTGATATATACTCGTTTTTTGCTCCTGCCCGATGTGAGATATTTGAATTAGGGCTCCGACTAATTCGGAATTGTGTTAGTATAAACCTCATTAAATTAAAGGGAGAAATGTATACCTTTACCACAATTTTTACATTCCTCTCGAGCATGAAATCACTGATTAAGAATAAAAGGTTTTTGTCCATCTCACGATAATTTTTAGTGGCGTGTATACATACATATATATATATATATATATATATATATATATATGAAGGAACAACAAAATTTATGAGAGAAGTTTTATGTATAATAATACAACAATCATCTAAATGCCAAAAAATATTATTACACTAGCAAAATACGTGAATTCAAAACAAAAGGATATCATCAAAACTTACACAAATAATCAATTTTGTCATATTAGTTGGGTATTTATGTATTATAGTTTAATAGTATTTAGTGCAATAGTATCTTATCGAAATATTTTTTTTGTTCATGTTTTCTCCTATTGCTTTGGTTGCTCTGCCTTAACCAGAACTCTTGTTGTCGATCTTGATATCCCTCTTGAGAGTGCAACATATAGTTATTCATGGAAGAAAACATATGAAAATTATTTTCACACAAATTTTAAAGGAAATTCCTTAGTTTCGGAAGATGAAAGTTGACCTCAAGGATAAGAATATACTTAGAAGCAAATTGACCAGTATAATAATTTTTGTTATATGACGTTATTATCAAAACATCTATATATCATTTCTGTGTTATTACATAAGCTATTCGATGTTATCTAAAATTTTCAGTAGCATGACATGCATAGTTTTCTTCAAAATCAACTTATATACAATGGAAAATCAATTTTAAATTAGTCTATTATATATACGGTGACACTAACATATGTAAATAACAACTTGACAATACAAACATGTATGGTATAATGCCATTTGATATTAAAGTATTTAAGTATTCTTCTTGGTAGTAATTATTGGTATCATTTTCTGTTGAGTCAAAGCTATAAAATATTTTGTTTAATTATATATTTTTTCAATCAACATTTTATTTAGTTGATCAACATAGTCATTTCTGCTAACTAAGATACGTTTTTAATTTCTATCATGCGATTTGCACAAATTATGTTTTAATCAAATGATAGAAATATTTACAAAAATAACCATATAACATTAATAATAACTCATAATAAAAGAACATAATCGGTAGTTTTCCATACGTATGTCGGTTTACAAAACTAACTTTATAACATTAAGTATAATAACATATAGTAAAAGGGCATAACCTATAGTTATTATGTTCTATTATTATGAGTTATTATACTTAATGTTATAAGATTATTTTTGTAAATCATCCTCGTGTTCATGCTTTTATAATAATATAAATTATTACAAAGCATGAATACAAGGTCGGTTCACAAAAATAACTCAATAATATTAAGCATAATAACATATAATATAAGGATATAACCAAAATTCAAGACATTAGCCTTGTAATCCTATTAGTTTTAGAACATAATACTACACTTTAGGAATCCTTGATGATTACCTTTAGGAATTCTATTAGTATAATTACTATCGGGTATAGACATATAATACTACAATTAGCAATCACGGTAGTGTTAGAATTCAATCTCATTATCTCGAAACTACCTCTGTCGATATTATAAACATGCCAAAAAATGTCACGACCCAAACTCCATTAAAGATCATGATAGCGCCTAACATCGCTTTCATGCAATCCAACATGAATTTATTAACTTAATTACTCTTTTTAGTATTTTGAAATAATAATTTCCTTCGGTTAAACAATAAGTCATAAAATTTACTGAGTAAATGATGATATTTTTCTTACAACCATAATACTGAACAACCCATAAATACCCCAAATATTCGGTGTCACTAGTCCATGGGCATCACTAGGAAGTAAAATAAAATACATCATTTATCCGAAGTATAAATTAGACAGGAAAGTATAAATAACTCTGAAGGAGACTTGCTGGCTGTGGATCGTAACATAGAATGCAGCTCACCTAAGTCCCCACAAATAACAACACCTTTACACCCCCAAGGTCACTAGACATATATGTACAACAACAACAGCAACCCAGTATAATTTCACTTAGTGGGGTCAAGGGAGGGTAATGTGTACACAGATCGTACCCCTACCCTGAGGTAGAGAGGCTGTTTTAAAATAGACCCTCAACATCCTTCCCTCCAAGAACTTCTCACCTTGCTCTTGGGGAGATTTGAACTCCTAGACATATATGTACCTGCACAAAAATATAACAAGTATAGTATGAGTACGTAAATCAACGTGTACCCAGTAAGTATTTAGCCAAACCTCAAAGGAGTAGCGACAAGGGGCCGACATCGACACTTACTAGTGGTCCAATAATATTAGGTACATAAATAATTAGCAGATATGAGGAAGAAAAAATAAAGGAAGTAAACGATTATAAATACATGGTACAATCCTCCTCTTTGTAATAAAATCAAGCTCTCCATTAGAAATTCTCTCCTTAATAGGAGCATATATATAGATATAGTGGACCTCATTAGATAGATTGTCATAATTCAAATCAGGAAAACTCACAGATACACTGGCTTCTTGCCAAATATTACGCACAATTTCCATGAGAATATTTTTATAGAATGTCGAGGCGTACAACCCGATTCAACATAAATAATTAAACTATGCACTGCCAAAGGTCGAACGACACAAATCATAGACGCATCTATTTAACATGCCGAGGCGATCAACCCGCTCCTATCAGAGTAGTGGAAATTTATCGCTTACGGAATATATTTGCGACGCAGTTGAACCTAGATTTTTTAAATTATTATAATATTACTTAATTCTTTTCAAAAATACGAAATTCAAATGAAAGCCTTTAAAATCTAAAATTCCTCAATATCGCATCTTTCAAGGCAATTTAATAAGCATACTCAATCTCAACTCTTTTCAAGGTAAATAATAAGCATAATCAAATAACGATATCAACAAGGCATGGTGTAAATCTAAAACTACCCGAATATAGGCATAACTAGTATCTACGTACGGACTCTCGTTACCTCGTGCTTACGTAGCCCCCACAAATAAGAGCACATGTGAATTAAATTTGCCTATGGGGTTAATTCCCTCTTACAAGGTTAGAAAAGAAACTTACCTCGCTCCGAAGTTCCTTAGCCGGTTCCCAAGAATTTTAAACAACTCAAACCGATGCCCAACACTCTAAAACTAGTCAATAAATGTGAAAATCCATAAATATATACTCTAATACTCATTATAATCCAATTTACAACAATTTTCAACTATGTTCAAAGAGTTGATAAAATCACCCTCAGGCCCACATGTTCGGATTTCAAAAGTTTTTCTAAGATAAACTTTACCTATAACACCGCAAACTGAAATAAATAATTTATTCCAAATTCCATGTCCAATTTCGTGATCAAAGTTCCAAAAATATAAATTTCTAAGTTTTTCTTCAAATCCCAATTTTCTACAAACTTTCATGCCTAAATCTATGTATAAATCTTGTATTTAGCTCAACACTGGTAGAAATTACTTACTTCATGCTTGATGATGAAAATGGCACTCCAAAATTCCTCCAAAATCGGCTCCCATGGAAGAAGTGAAATGAATATGAGCCAAACTCTCGTTTTAAAGAATCACACTGCCCAACCCGACCTTCACTCCTGAGGTCTAATAGCCGCTCCTGTGGCTCCGCACCTACGACTCTAACTCAACCCAGCAACCTCCGCATTTGCAGTCAAAATAGCGTTTCTACTATCTCCCCTTCGCATCTACGCCTTCGAAGGTGCGAACATTCCTTCGCACCTGCGGTCCTGCCCACTCGCCCAACATCACTTCTGCGAGCCACTTTTACAGCTCCACACCTGCAGCCAAAATCTCGTATGTGAGGTTACACCAGATGACAGCAGCTCCAACATGTACAAGTCCAAACTCGATCCATTTACTATTCGAAATCCACTTGAGACCCTCGGGACCTCAACAAATTATACTAACACATCCGAAAAATCATTACGAACTTACTCGAGCCTTCAAATCATATCAAACGATAACAAAATCATGAATTGCAACCCAATTCAAGCTTAATGAACTTTAGAACTTCAAACTTCAACATTCGATGCCGAAACCTTTCAAATCACGCCCGATTGATCTCATATTTTGCATATAAGTCGCATTAAATATTATGGAGCTCCAACTTCCAGAATCAGAATCCAACCCCGATATCAAAAAGTCCACTCCTGTTCAAACTTCCCAAAGCCTTGAAGTTTCTAACTTTCGCAAAATAACCCCAAAATGACATATGGACCTCCAAATCCACATCTAGATGCGCTTCCAATAATAGAATCACTATACGACTCTATTCACAGACTTATAATTTCAAACGGACATCGATAACACTGAAACACACTTTAACCTAATTTATGAAATCCTTCCAAAATACCAACTTCCCACAATACGCGTCGAAACACTCTCGGGTCATCCAAAACTTGATCCGGACATATGTTTAAGTCCAAAGTCATCATACAAACCTGTTGGAACCTTCAAATCCCGATTCCGAGGTCGTTTACTAAAAAATTTTAACCTTTCAATTCTTCCAACTTAAACCTTCCGAAATGAGAATTTTCTTAATACCCAAAACTCAATTCGACCACAAGTACAAGTCATAATAGTTGAAGTGAAGCTACTCATAGCCTCAAACCGCTGAACAACGTGCTGGAGCTCAAAAGGACTAATTGAGTCATTACATTCTCTCCGACTGAAACATACGTTCGTCCTTGAACGTGCTAAGAAATGTCTGGAGTTGTCCGAAATTACTGTCTAACCCCTTGAGAATCTACCTGTTATACCACAACCTAGTTTAGTATATGAACTCGAGCCAGTCTAAAGATTCTTCCTTTTATTTAGTCAAAAAGCCTTAGAGCCGAATTCCAACATTCGAAATTCTCTAACGGGTATGTTCCCAGCATACTAACACCATATCAATCACTACATGATGTACCAATACATGATTGTTTACTTTTACTGAATCCACACCATGCACTAATCACATGACCATAATAATATCTTCTAACCATAAGAGTCGAATCCCATGAACCTGATGCCTGCAACACACCTCATGATACATATACATCTCGTTTCAACTCTCGCGATACTGGCATGATAGAATAGATTTATAGAAACTCATAAATACCTACCGAATAGTAATTTGTGGAGTCTATCCTACCGACAAAAACCATTACCTCATTCTGGGTTGAATATCGATGTTTACTTTAATGCGCCTTATATAAATCTGACTGCATTGATCCTATGTCAAATAATCTCGTTTCACTCAGTAATGCTGCTTAGGCAATAAGCCACCTCAGACTCTGCCAAAAAGTCTCATATGATACCACAATGTACCAACAAGCTACAAATTCGAATGTGATACAAATGGAAAAATGAACTCTGGAAAAGAACTAATCCACGTAACTAATTAAACAGCTGATAAGATATTATGAACCATCCTCAAAAAATGAGAAACAACACACATATGAATAAATATGGGTAACTGTAATCAATATGACATTGTTCCGACAAACAACCCAATCCAACCATGATATCTGTGGTGGTGTGCCACCCGATCCAAACAATGTACACGTGGTGGCGTGCCACCTGATCCACACCTAATAATCTATAAGAAAATACTTACCGAGCTAAAATGCTCATACATGTAAAATACCTGAATATCAACCACAAGCATGCAAAGTGCATAATACAAATCCCATGGAGACAGATAGAGACATACGCTACAAAGTTCAAGCACAACAAAGGTGCAATAAATGACAATTATATTGAAAGCCATCCCGCTCTCATGACACCACAAATTACACGGGATCTCAATACGGATGCAAATAATCAAACCACCTTACTACTTACATGGCACAATAGAGGTTACATAGAATGACTGACGATAGAAATAACATCCAAGGCCCAAAAACTCCTCCGAAAATAAGGTTATGCTTAAATGAACATATTCGGCATGACATAGAGCACGCATTTACTTTTAGATCCATCCACGGACCTCAAGTCGATTCTAATCGTATCGCACTGGGCTAATAACCTTTCAAGGACCATAATGACCTATTCATGACACATAAGGACAACCATCGAATTCGGACCACGCTTCCACAATTCACAACCAATTGAATAGAGTGCCTTTCAGGCCTAAACTCTTCCTTTAGCTATAGTACCAAAATCCCCAACGTTGGTTAAATCTTTAATCAATCAAGTGACTACATGTCACACTTATATAATCTTCCAGTGGGATATGCTCCTACAACATTCCACACTAGGTAACAAGTTTCCACATCTATACCGCCAACCCACAAATTCTATAAAACAAATTAAGAATCCGAAATCAGTACGCAAAGCCTCTTACATAGGACAACGATTGCAGGTGGCGCTAAAGATAATACCAACTTACTCTAACCATCTTAATCCTTTTTCGTTCATCTGAGCTCGTGATATTCTTGACAACACCAAACGGCAACCTTGATCCTCAACTTCCGATTCCCATGCCGCTCACTGCACCTAACATGCCAACACGCGACAATATAAGAATTTCATCATAACTCCTGAAATATTAATAGAATAAACACTTCATCTTATAGAAACCTTTTACTTAACTCATTTCTGGAGACCATACAACAAGCGATTGAATTCCCATAACCGCATAAAGTATAATCCTCTAGTAGTGGTCTAAACCACCAAAACTCTTCCCGGAACTATCTACATATAACATGCCATAATACTCGAATGCCTCTAAATAAAATCAATAACAAAGTTCGTCAAGCCTTGCACATGTCTCCACAAATCACATGTATAACATAATATGAGATCACGTTGTATCAAATCCCTCGAACCATCTCTTACCCTACTTATGCGTATATTCGCATCTTCAACGGGTACACTCATATGATAATTCCTCTATGAATTCAAAGTATTTTCTCCCATTCCTCTAATGCTACACTGTAGACCAGAGATAACATAGAATACTCCAAGCCCCTTTATAATCTGCTGGAAAAGCTCGATACTTAAGCATACTACAAACTTGAAATCGTTAGGCGCCGAAAATTAACCTTTGAATCCCCTGGGATCGTTGTTGAGAGTCCCCAATCTGATTTGTTCCAAAATATGATCAAACCCCAAGGCTCTTCTAGCACATGAACACCCTCTCAAAGAAGTACCCAACTGAATAACTTTCCTTGTAAATCACCTCTACACAAAACATAAATCCCGAGTCTTCCTAAAGCCTGAACATAAACTGATAGGGCCAATTATAGCACACATTCCTCAAATCCTTTGCTCAAATCACCACTGATGTCCTATTTCCTTAGTCATAATAACCCACCAATATCTTGATAATGAGAAACCTTACAAGTAGGCAACCATGCAATCCAATCATAGGCGGTGGTTCTCTCCCACTTAGCTTGGAGTTACAATGAACCCACTATGACTCATCCCTCCTTATTGACATGATCTTGCATAATCAACCCACCAAATTTCTCAAAATCTCCATGTTAATAATTTTATTAACACTCTGAATCACTAGCCATATTTAAATATCTGACCTCTTACTGGATAGCTAGTAGAATCATTTGTAGGAGCTTCATCAACACCAAACGACTGCTGTCCTACTAACAGGAGATAACCCACATATGGAAATTACATGCCGACTTCTTCCAATGATACTGCACTAACGACACCACTGGTCGTCTTAAGCTCTAGCACGTCATTCAGTAGTTTGAGGCCATGAACAACTTTACTTCAGGTATTATGACTTGTATGCATAGTTAGAATTGAGATTCATGGAGTTCAAAGTTGATTTGCAAAGAAAATTCTCATTTCATAAGCTTAAAGTTAGAAGAATCTCACTAATGGTTGATTTTGAGTAAATGACATTCTCAGCCCTCAAGTCCAACATCTACTACATCTTCAGCCCCCTCTCTAGCTCGAGGTACCCCCAACACCTACATGGCGTGGTGCAGCTAGGGGTGGTTCATATAGTTCAAGAGGACCTAGACAATTTAATGATATAAGTGGTCGTTAGACTGCAGAGGCTTCTCTAGATGTGGTTACATGTATTCTGACTGTCCAATCTTATGATGTGTATGCAGTTATTGACCACCGTTCCACCTTATCCTATGTTATCCCGTTTGTTGCTATGGAATTTGGGATAGAACCGGAGCAGTTTCATGAACCATTATCGGTATCTACCCTGGTTGGTGAGTTAATTTTGGCTGCTCGAGTTTATAGGAGTTGTGTTGTTACGGTGCGGGGTAGGGATACCACGAACGATCTTATTGTGTTAGGGATGGTCGACTTTGATGTAATAGTGGGAATGGATTGGCTCTATTCATGCTTTGCCAAACTTGATTGTTGGACTAGAACTATTAGGCTTGAATTCTCTGATGAGCCCGTTGGAAGGGTGATAATGTAGTGCCTAAAGGTCGATTTATTTCCTACCTTAAGGCCGTGAAGATTATCAAGAAGGGGTGTATCTATCATCTAGTCCAGGTTATGTACATTAATGCCGAGGCACTTAGCCTTGTATCTGTACCAATCGTGAATGAATATTTGGATGTCTTTCTAGAGGAGCTCCTTGGGGTTCTACCAGATAGGGAGATTGATTTTGGGATCGATGTGATGCCAGGCACACAATGTATATCAATTCCACCTTACAGAATGGAACTAACAGAATTGAAAGAGCTAAAGCAGAAATTGAAGGATTTGTTAGAAAAGGGGTGCATTCGGTGGAGTGTGTCACCATGGGGTTCACCGGTCTTGTTTATAAGAAAGAAAGATGGATCGCTGCGGATGTGTATTGACTACCGGTAACTCAACAAAGTCACAGTCAAAAACAAATATCCTTTACTAATAATAGATGAATTATTTAATCAATTGCAAGGTGCGACGTGTTTCTCAAAGATTGACTTGCGTTTTGGGTATCACCAGTTGAAGATAAGAGAGCGGGATATTCCAAAAATAGCTTTTAGAACTCGGTATGGGCACTTTGAATTTACGATAATGTCTTTTGGGCTAAAAATGCCCCTGCAACTATCATGGACCTTATGAATTGAGTCTTCAAGAACTTCCTAGACTCCTTTGTGATAGTGTTCATTGACGAAATTCTGCTATATTATCGAAGTCGGGAGGACCATGTTGGCCATCTCAGGGCAGTTTTGCTGGGTACTACAGGAGGTTTATGGAAGGATTTTCTACTCTTGCCTCTTTGTTGACTAAGCTTACATAGAAAGTAATTAAATTGCAATGGTCCGATGCTTGTGAAAAGAGTTTCCAAGAATTAAGATCACGGTTGATGACAACACCAGTATTAGACCTGCCAGAGGGTATAGAGGGATTTGTGGTGTATTATGATGCTTCGAGAGTCGGGCTCGGGTGTGTGTTGATGCAACATGGCAAGGTCATATCATACGCTTCTAGGTGACTCAAGAGTCATGAGAAGAACTACCAAACCTACGACTTAGAGCTGGCAGCAGTGGTGTTTGCACTAAAGATTTGGCGAAATTATTTGTACGGGGTTCATGTGGATATACTTACGGATCATAAGAGCCTTCAATATTTTCTCAAGCAGAAAGAGTTGAACCTGAGGCAAAGAAGATGGCTAGAGTTTCTCAAGGACTATGACAATGATATTCTCTATAACCCAGGAAAGGCTAATGTTGTAGCCGGTGCTCTTAGTCGAAAATCTATGGGGATTTTAGCTCATATAGATAATAAGAGCCTTCAATATTTTTTAAAGCAGAAAGAGTTGAACCTGAGGCAAAGAAGATGGCTAGAGTTGCTCAAGGAGTATGACATTGATATTCCCTATCACCCGGGAAAGGCTAATGTTGTAGCCGATGCTCTTAGTAAAAAATCTATGGGGAGTTTAGCTCATTTAGAGGCATATCAGAGGCCGTTGGCTAGAGAGGTTCACTTGTTGGCTAGTTTGGGAGTTCGCCTGGCAAACTCCAATAAAATGGGAGTGATTGTGCAGAATAGGAATGAATCATTGCTTGTGACAGAAGTGAAAGAGAAGCAATTCAAAGATCCACTGTTAGCACAACTGAAAGAGGGGATTCATAAACACAAAACCATAGCTTTTTCCCTTTGCATGGATGATGGTATCCTACGGTACCCAAGCCGCCTATGTGTTCTAGATATTGATGGCATTCGGGAAAGGATCATGGCAGAAGCTCAGACTTCCAAGTATTCCGTGCACCCAGGCTCTACAAAAATATATCATGATCTCAAGGAAATTTATTGGTGGAGCAACATGAGGAAGGATATGGCAGATTTTGTGGCAAATTATCCGAACTGTCATCAAGTGAAGGACGAACATCAATGGCCTAGTGGATTGGCTCAAAGCATAGAAATTCCAATGTGGAAATGGGAAATGATAAATATGGATTTTATGGTAGGGCTTCCGCGCACTCCGTGCAAGTTCGACTCAATTTGGGTGATCGTGGATCGACTCACGAAGTCAGCACGCCTTTTGCCAGTTATATCAACCAACACAGCAGAACATTATGCTTAATTATATATCAAGGAAATAGTCAGATTGCATGGCGCTTCAGTTTCAACCGTTTTTGATTGAGGGGCTTAGTTCACAGCCAACTTTTGGAAAAAGTCTCTACAAGGTTTGGGTACGCAGGTGAACCTTAGCATAACTTTTCATCCACAAATTGATGAGCAAGCAGAGCGGACTGTTCTGACGCTTGAGGACATGTTGCAAGCTTGAACTCCTGATTTCATAGGTAGTTGGGGTGACCATTTGCCACTCATAGAGTTTGCTTATAACAACAGCTTCCATGCTAGCATCCTGGTGGCACCATTCAAGGCACTGTATGGTAGGAGATGTAGGTCTCCTATTAGGTGGTTTGAGGTTGGAGAAGCAGAATTGATAGGGCTGGATCTCATACATCAAGTCATGGAGAAAGTCAATATTATTAAGGAGAGGTTGAAAACCACTCAAAGTCGCCAAAAATCTTATTCAGACATTCGTCGCAGAGATTTGGAGTTCAAAGAAGATGATTGGGTATTTTTGAATGTTTCCCCCATGAATGGCATCATGCAATTTGGGAAGAGAGTGAAGTTAAGTCCAAGGTATGTCGGACCATACAGAATCATTCAGAGGATCGGTCAAGTGGCATACAAGCTCTTACTGGCACCCGAGATGTCGATGGTACATCTGGTCTTCCACGTGTCTTTGTTGTAAAAGGTAGTGGGAGATCCATCCATTATTGTGCCAATTGAAGTTATTAAGGTTAATGAAGAGCTATCTTATGAAGAAATCCTAGTTTCCATTCTTGATAGGGAAGTCCAAAAATTGAGAAATAAGGAAGTTGCCTGTGTAAATGTATTACGGTGAAACCAGCAGGTTGAGGAAGCCACTTGGGAAGCCGAGGAATAAATGAGAAACAAGTAACCACATTTGTTTGAATAGGTATGTAATAGCTTTCATGCTTTTGTTTCATTTAAACACTTATCTTTAGATTCTATCTATGTTAAACTATTCCATTCTGGTTATGTATGTTGCCCATGCAGCCATGGTTGGTGTTGAACAAATTATGTTAGGTCTATGGAACATTTATATGCTGTTAGGATGTGTATCCGGGGCCCTCTGACAGGTGCATAGTCCTAGTTACAAAGGGAACTCTACCAAAATTATGACAATTTAAGGAGTTAGCTAAACTTTTGGCAGTTGATATATTTCATAACGTGAAAAAGTAGAAGTTAGATAAGGTTGACTAATGAGTGAACCTTGATCCTCATTCTAGGAAGAATGATCCTGGGGGGGGGGGGGAATGTAAGGCCCCGGAAAAATTTTCCAACTAATTTGAGATTTCGTCGTGCCAAGGTAGGCTAATTATTTTATTTTGTGTGCAAATAAGGATTCATGATATAACGGGTATACAATGGATATAAGTCATTTTGTGTGCAAATAAGTCATATTAGATGTGAATTGGGGTCTAAGGAGAGGCCTAAGTCTAATCCAAGATGGAAAATTTCATATTAGATGAAATCTGTAAATGAGTGCACACAATACCTCCCTTTGAACGATCATATCTCCATTTATATAAAGATTTGTGTGATAAAAAACCTATCAAATGAAAGCCCTGTGAGTTTAGTCTCCAACTCAACAAACGTTCGTCATTTCGAGGTGTATACAGAAAGTTATGACCATTTTATTGGGCAGGTGTCACTAGCGCGACCATTAGCACGAACGCGCTAGAAGATGCGCATTTTGCGAAGCATTCTGCCTCCCTCGCGTGAACATAGCGCGAACAGTAGTGTGATCGCGCTAGTGGAAGGATTTTAAATACCCCTAAAGACCGGAAATAAGAGAATTTGAGTCATTTCTCAAGCTTAGGGCTTCCTCTACCCCCCAACTCGACCAAGGCGTCTAATTGCACATCTAAGGTGAGTTTTTAAGTGTGTTTTCATGGTTATTTAACCTCTCAATCACTAGTTACAACATGATTTTGATTGGATTTAATAGGATTTCTTCAAAATCTCAAGTACACCCCAAAGTTGTCTTTCAAGATTTTGTCTACAAGAGGTAATCCTACACCTTAGAGTTACATATATTGAGTTATTATGGAAATATGAGTATCTTAATATTAACTCATGGGATGGGGATTGGAAGCCATAGGTGCCTAACCTAGGTTGTGTTGGTATTGTAGAGATTGTGAGATGGGTTATTGAGGTATGATTCTTGGGCTAAAAGTACTATGTATACATGCATTTACAAATTAAGCTTGTGGGAAGATTGATGAATATAAATAAGTAAATATTGGGTTGGGGAATGAAGGAAATCTTGTAAAGGAGATTTAAAATCAAGATGCACAACTAGTGTTTGATAAAATGCTCATATGAGCTGAAACCACAAATACCTTCCTAATTTGTGTTAATTTTGTTATGTCTTAAGTAGATTGGGATTGCTAGAATTTCCGAAACGTCATAATAATTTATGGAAATCCCCTTTTATTAGAAATTGAGCTTCGTTGGTGTTTACGAAAGTGTGGTAAGATTGGATTGGTTAATGTATTGATTGTTGTTGCGCATTAATTGACTTGCAATTATCTACACATATACATAAAGGATATGCCTCAATCGGTGTAATGTATATTCTTGATAATTAGAGAAGGATAAAAAATACAATTATGTGTTGAAATGCTTGGGCTATACGCCAATATCATACCGAAGAATTATGCATGCTAGCTATGAGTGAACTTACCTGTGATTGCAACTTGAATTTTTTTTTGTATATGCCTATGATCATAACTTGCAAGATGAGTATTGACAATAGAAAACAATGTGATAATGGTAGCCCTAAGTGCAGAGGAATTGATATGAGGTATGTGAAATAAAAATTGATGTGTTGACTAATGAGAAAGGAATAATGCCTAGGCAAGGCGACCTAGCCGATCGGGTCGTGATCGGATACCATGCTGCACACATGGTGGTAATGTGACGATACTGACTTTCGGATAAGGGGAATAAATAATTGATTGAGATATTTGCCTCCAATGATGTGATCTAGCCGGTCGGGTCGTGATTGGACTCCGCTCAAGACAGCGGTGGTATTGAGACCAATGATGCACATATGAAAGAAATGCCCCAAACTAAGTTTTGGAAATTATATAAAGATTATGTGATTTTCATACTTGATTTACTCATGTGATTTACTTGTTCTTGTTTGACAGTTCTTTCTAGTAAAATGTTTTTTAGTTATATATACTAGTACTATTCCATGGTACTAACGTCGCTTTTTTCCAGGGGCGCTACATTTTAAATGAATGTAGGTGGCTCCATAGCGGATAATGCCGATCGTTTGTAGTGGAGTATACTTCTTCACAAAGTCTTGGTGAGCCCATTTCTCCTTCAAGGGGTTATATTGTGTATCTTCTTATTTTGGACTTTCACTTTTGAGGTATAGCCGTGGCCTTGTTGCCGGCATTGTTATCACTATCTTTTGTATCCTTAGAGGCTTCGTAGATATTTGTGTAGGTTTCCTCTGGGTATTGGGTAGGTAAATGGACCATGTTGTAATCGTACTCTTTCTTTCTTATAAACTATTACTTGTATGAAACCTTGGAAGTATAACCACATTTTAATGTTGTGATATAAAGTGAACTAAGATATTGAATGTACTATCATTCCTAGTTAAATAAAGGTAAGCTTGGCTTAACTATTCCTATTGAGTTTGGTAGGTAGTGGTTCATAAGGCTTGCTCAGTTGGGTTCACTCGATTGAGCGTCGTTTGCGCCTCTGAAGTTGGGTGTGTGACAAACTTGGTATCAAGGCCTAAGGTTTTAAAGTGTCCTCGGATGTCTCGGAGCCGTGTCAGGTAGTGTCCTTCTTATTGGTATGTAGTCGACCATATATGTTTGAGGCTATTTGGATATTTAGGAATTTCACCCTTCTTTGATATTCTGGATCGTGCGGTGAAACAGTTCCTTTTGTAATTAGTGCATTATTATATCTTTCAGTAAATGGAACCTAGGAAGAAATCAAGAATTGGCCAAGAAGCCAATGCCACCCAAGAGTGGCTGATGATTCACTGCTTGATGTTGCGAGTTAGGGTAGTCACCCTGCTATTACTCTGCCGGATCCATCTAGTCCAGAACAGACTACCTCAGTTACTACACCTACGGAGGGTACCACGATACCTCTCGTTGATACTCCTATCATGTCTTCAGTCCCAGCTTCCAATTTTGGTATTTCTGATATAGATCTTAGGGGAGCTATTCAGATGTTGACTCAGTTGGTGGCCTCTTAGGCCCAGAGGTCAAATGTTGCGCCTAGTTCATCTAGCCATCCAGGGGATTCTACTAGTTCCAGGGTAAACATATTCCTTCAGTTAGACCCTCCGGTATTCACAAGTTCCAATCTAGAAGAAGACCCTCAGAACTTTATTGATGAGATGCACAAGACCCTCAAGGTGATGCGTGTGACTGAAACAGAGAGAGTAGAGTTGGTTGCCTACCATCTGAAAGGGGTGGCCTATTCATGGTTTGAGTTATGGGAGGATTCCCAAGAGGAGGGGCGCCCTCTGGCGAGGTGGAGCAAGTTTGCTGATGCTTTTATTGATCATTTCGTGCCCGCTGAGACAAGGGCAACCCGGGCAGAAGAGTTTTAAAATTTGAGGTAAGGTAACAGAAATGTGTGGGAGTAACACATGGAGTTTGCTCGCTTTTACAGGTATGATATTGATATATTGCCCACAATAGAGGCTAGAGTGCGTCGGTTTGTTCAGGATCTTAATCACTTGACTATTAATGAGTCTTCTACAACAACATTGAATTCTAACATGAACTACCGGAAGATGGTAGCATTTTCTCAGGCCACAGAGAACCGTAAGTTGAAGAACAAAATGGAGAGAGAGGGTTAGAATAAGGCCTGGTCTACGGGTAACATAGGAGAGTCACTAGGTGTGGGAAGATCAACTTTTAGGGGAGGATCATCAGGGCCTTCCCAGTCTGTTGCATAGTCTTCAGCTAGTGCACTGCCATTAGAGCCCAGCCAGCAGCAATGAAGTCATTTCACCTCGGTCAGGGCAATAGGGGATCCCACCAGCGAGGTCGGTCAGGAGAAAGGTTCCAGCAGCAGCAGAGGTCCCTATGCCCTAGGTACAGGAAGATGCACTCTAGGATTTCTGATATGGAGTTTCCTATATGCTATGAATGTGGGATGAGGGGCCATATTTAGAGATATTGATGTGTATCCCGCTAGGGAGAAGGTAGGGGCACAACTTAGCCCTCCAGTCCAGCAGCTACTACATCTTCAGCCCCCTCTCCAGCTCGAGGTACCCCAGCACTCATAGGCCGTGGTGTAGCTAGGGGTGGTGCTTGGAGTTCAGGAGGTCACAGTCGATTCTATGCTATGAGTGGTTTCTCGACAGAAGAGGCTTCTTTAGATGTGGTTACAGGTATTCTGACTGTCCAATCTCATGATGTGTATGCACTCATTGACCCCGAATCCCCCTTATCCTTTGTTATCGCGTTTGTTTCTATGGAATTTGGGATAGAACCGGAGCTGTTTTATGAACCATTCTCGGTATCTACCCTGGTTGGTGAGTCAATTTTGGCTGCTTAGGTTTATAGGAATTGTATTGTTATGGTGCGGGGTAGGGATACCACAACCGATCTTATTGAGTTAGGGATGGTCGACTTTGATGTAATAATGGGAATGGATTGGCTCTATTCATGCTTTTCATAACTTGATTTTCAAACTAGAACTATTAGGCTTGAATTTCCTGATGAGCCCGCTATTGAATGGAAGGGTGATAAAGTAGTTACTAGAGATAGGTTTATTTCCTATCTTATGGCCACGAAGATGATCAAGAAGGGGTGTATCTCTCATCTAGTCCGGGCTACGGACACTAATGCTGAGTCACTTACTCTTGAATCTGTACCAGTCGTGAATAAATTTCCAGATGTCTTTCTAGATGAGCCCCCTGGGGTTCCACCAGACAGGGAGATTGATTTCGGGATCGATGTGATGCCAGGCACACAACCTATATCAATTCCACCTTACAAAATGGCACCGGAAGAATTGAAATAGCTAAAGGAGAAATTGAAGGATTGGTTAGAAAAGGGTTTCATCCGGCCGAGTGTGTCACCATGGGGTGCACCGATCTTGTTTATCAGAAAGAAAGATGGATCACTGCGGATGTGTATTGATTTACCGACAACTGAACAACGTCACAATCAAAAACAAATATCCTTTGCCAATAATAGATGACTTGTTTGATCAATTGCAAGGTGCGACATGTTTCTCAAAGATTGACATGCAGTCCAGGTATCACCAGTTAGAGATAAGGGAGCAGGATATTTAAAAAACAACTTTCCAAACCTGGTATAGGCACTTTGAATTTTGGGTAATGTCTTTTGGGCTAACAAATTCCCTAGCAGCTTTCATGGACCTGATGAATCTAGTCTTCAAGCCCTTTCTAGTCTCCTTTGTGATAATGTTCATTGTCGACATTCTGGTATATTCCCGACGTCGAGAGGACCATGCTGGCCATCTCAGGCCAATTTTACAAACATTTCAGAAAAATCAATTGTATGCAAAATTTTCAAAATGTGAATTTTGGCTTGAATCTGTCGTGTTCTTGGGTCATGTCATTTCCAGGGAAGAAATTATGGTTGATTCTCAGAAGGTTGTAGCAGTGAAGAATTGGCCTAGACCTTCCACTCCAATCGAGATCCGCAGTTTTTTGGGTTTAGCTGGGTACTACAGGAAGTTTGTGGAGGGTTTTATACCCTTGCCTCCATTGACTAAATTTATGTACAAAGAAATCAAATTCCAATGGTCCGATGCTTGTGAAAAGAGTTTCCAAGAATTGAAATCAAGGTTGACGACAGCACCAGTATTAGCCCTGAGGGTACAGAGGGATTTTGTGGTGTATTGTGAATCTTCGAGAGTCGGGCTCTGGTGTGTATTGATGAAACATGGCAAGGTTATAGCTACGCTTCTAGGTAACTCAAGAGTCATGAGAAAAACTAACCAACCCACGACTTAGAGCTAGCATCAGTGGTGTTTGCGCTAAAGATTTGGCAACATTATTTGTATAGGGTCCATATGGATGTATTTACGGATCATAAGAACCTTCAATATATTTTCAAGCAGAAGGAGTTGAACCTGAGGCAAAGAAGATGGATAGTGTTGCTTAATGACTATGACATTGATATTCTCTATCACCTGGGAAATGCTAATGTTGTAGCAGATGCTCTTAGTAAAAAATCTATGGGGAGTTTAGCTCATTTGGAGGCATGTCAGAGGCTGTTGGCCAGGGAGGTTCACCAGTTGTCTAGTTTGGGAGTTCACCTGGCAAACTCCAATGAAGGGGGAGTGATTGTGCAGAATAGGGCTGAATCATCGCTCGTGATAAAAGTGAAAGAGAAGCAATTCAATGATCCATTATTATCAAAATTAAAAGAGGGGATTCATAAACATAAAACCACAGCTTTTTTCCTTGGCATGGATGATGGTACCCTACGATACCAAGGCCGCCTGTGTGTTCCAAATATTGATGGTCTTCGGTAAAGGATCATGACAGAAGGTCACACTTTCAGGTATTCTGTGCACCCAGGTTCTACAAAAATGTGTCATAATCTCAAGGAAATTTATTGGTGGAGAAACATGAAGAGGGATATGGCAGATTTTGTGGCAAAATGTCCAAATTGTCAACAAGTGAAGGCCGAACATCAAAGGCCCAATGGATTGGCTCAAAGCATAGAAATTCCAATGTGGAAATGGGAAATGATCAATATGGATTTTGTGGTAGGGCTACCACTCATTCCACACAAGTTCGACTCAATTTGGGTGATCGTGAATCGACTCACGAAGTCAGTACACTTTTTGCCAATTAACTCTACCAACACAATGGAACAATATGCTCAGTTATATATAAGGGAAATAGTCAGGTTGCATGGCACTCCTGTTTCAATCATTTCCGATCGAGGGGCTTAGTTCACAACCAACTTTTGAACCTTAGCATAACTTTTCATCCACAAACTCATGGGCAAGCAGAGTGGACTATTCAGATGGCTGAGGACATGTTGCGAGCTTGAACTCTTGATTTCAAAGGTAGATGGGGTTATTTGGCACTCATAGAGTTTGCTTATAACAAAAGCTTCCATGCTAGTATCCAGATGGCACCATTCGAGGCATGTATGGTAGGAGATGCATGTCTCCTGTTGGGTGGTTCGAGGTTGGAGAAGCAGAATTGATAGGGCCGAATCTCGTATATCAAGTCATGGAGAAAGTAAATATTATTAAGGAGAGTTTAAAAACCGCTCAAAGTCGCCAAATATTATTCGTACATTCATCGCAGAGATTTGGAGTTCAAAGAAGATGATTGGGTATTTTTGAAGGTTCCCCCATGAAGGGCATCGTGCGATTCGGGAAGAGAGGGAAGTTAAGTCCAAGGTATGTCGGATCGTACAAAATCATTGAAAGGACCGGTCAAATGGCATACAAGCTCTAACTGCCACCCGATATTTCGATGGTACACCCGATTTTCCATGTGTCTGTGTTGAAAAAGGTAGTGGGAGATTCGTCCATTATTGTGCTAATTGAAGCTATTAAGGTTAATGAAGAGATATCTTATGAAGAAATCCCAGTTGCTATTCTTGATAGTAAAGTCCGATAAGTGAGAAACAAGGAAATTGCGTCTGTAAAAGTATTACAGCGAAACCTGCAGGTTGAGGAAGCCACTTGGGAAGCCGAGGATGAAATGAGAAAGAAATACCCACATTTTTTGGAATAGGTATGTAATAGCTTTCATGCATTTGGTTCATATAAACACTTATCTTTAGATTCGATCTATGTTAAACTATTCCGTTCTGGTTATGTATGTTGCCCATGCGGCCATGGTTGGTGTTGAACAAATTATGTTAGGTCTATGAACCATTTATATGCTGTTGGGATGTTTATCTGGGCCTCTGATAGGTGGATAGTCCTAGTTATAAAGGGAACTCTGCCGAAATTTTCAAAAATTTAAGGAGTTAGCCAAATTCGCGGCCGTTGATATATTTAATAATGTGAAAAGGCGGAAGTTACATAAGGATGACTAATGAGTGAACTTTGATCCTCATTCGAGGACGAATGATCCTGGAGGGGGGGGGGGATGTAAGGCCCCGGAAAATATTTCCAAGTAATTTGAGATTTGTCAGGCCAAGATAGGCTTATTATTTTATTTTGCATGAAAATAAGGATTCATGATATAATGGGTATCAATTGGATATGTTAATAAGCACATAAGTCATATTAGAGGTGAATTGGGGTCTAAGGAGAGGCCTAAGTCTAAGTCAAGTTGGAAAATTTCATATTAGACGAAATATATAGATGAAAGCATACAATACCTCACTTGAACGATTATATCTCCGGTTATATAAGGATTTGTGTGATGCAAAACCTATCAAAATAATGCCATGTGAGTTTACTCTCCAATGCATCAAATTGTTCATCATTTCAAGGTGTATACAGAAAGTTATGACCATTTTATTGGGTAGGTGTCACTAGCGCGACCATTAGCGCGAACGCGCTAGAAGACGGGCATTTTGTGAATCATTCTGCCTCCCTAGCGCGAACATAGCATGAATAGTAGTGCGATCGCGCTAGTGGAAGGCTTTTCAAAACCCCTAAAGACCGGAAATAAGAGAATTTGAGTCATTTCTCAAGCGTAGGGCTTCTTCTACACCCCCAACTTGACCAAGGCATCTAATTGCACATCTAAGGTGAGTTTTTAAGTGTGTTTTCATGGTGATTTAACTTCTCAATCACTAGTTACAACATAATTTTTATTGGATTTTGTGAGCACGTGATTTTTTCCCTAAGCAAATTATTCCTAAAATTTGAACAAAATAATTTTTAAACAATTTTGTGGCATTTTATGTTAATTGTTTGCATAATAATAATTCATAAAAAATACACAAAATCGGTAGGAATAGTAGGATTTTAATTTTATATTTTTTATGATTAATACATTTTGGGAAACAAATTAAATAAAATCAAAATAGCATTTTATTGTTCTTAATTGGAAAATATCATAAAAAATAAGTAAATAAAAATTAATTATTTCTAAAATTAGCAAAAAATCAGAATATAGAAGAAAATGAAAAATACAAGAAAGAAAATATGAAAGAAAATAAAACACACAAAATAATAATACAAAAGTAATACAATACAAAAATACAAGTGAAAATAATTATAAAAATATAAAAATGAAGAAAATACAAGAATTGTTATTGGGCCAAATTTAAAGACCCAAATTAGAAGTAACCGCCCAGGCCAAAATGAATGGCACCTGGTCTGCCCAGTCCAAGCTAGAACGACCCCGTTTAGGTGTAGCTAAATCCAGACCATTGAAATGTTTTGATCTAACGGCCATGATACGTAGACCCTGAATAAAGAAACGAAGTCGTGTAGTAACGTCAATCTGAACCGTTAGTTTAATCAATCCATTGGCCAGGATTTAACCGTCACTTAAACGTAACGGTGTAGTATAAAGGATAAATGAATCCGAGTCATTGGTTTATTAGATCCAATGGCCTCAGTTCATTAAAGGGTTTTAAATATACAAAAAAAACGTTACACCCCTAAACATTTCCACCCTTCTTCTTCATTAGCCAACCCTAGCCGCCCTAGTTCTCTCCCAAAGCCCGCCGGAACCCTACCGGCGGGAAACACACACAATTCTGATAAAGCCACCATTAACACCCTTTGAAGTTCTCAACCTTCTCTTTCACCTCCCATAACTGATTTTCTTCAAAACCAACCACAACTTCTCAAATCTTCGTCTAAGTGTCGCCGGAACCCTACTCCGGCGAACACAAATTACGATTCAGAGTCCGCCCTTAACACCATAGGATCTCCTTTGTCTCATCTTTTACCCCCTTTGAGTCTTTTCCTTCGAATAAACCCAGAATTCATCAAATATTAACTTGAGTGTCGCCGGAACCCACGCCGGTGAACACTTTTATTTCAAAACTACTTTGGGACATCCCTAGAACACCCGGCCCTAATATCTAAAAGTTTTTTTTTTCCTTAAAAGACGGCTCAAAGGTCTGCTAGAAGATAAAAGTCCCCAAGAAAATGATATCCAGAGCTTCAAAAGGCCTGGAAAATCAAGAAAAACGAAGAAAAGAAAGGAACAGAAGAAAGAAAGAGAGAAAAGAGAGTTTGGTTTATGGGTAAATACGTGAAGGGTGAAGGGTATTTTAGACAGAATAAAAGGGTAAAACAACAATACACTTAAAGAGGTAGGATTAAAAGTGTAAAAGCTTAGCGTAGGAACTTTCTAGACTAGGGTAAAGGTGTAATAGAACATAAATACTAGGGCAAAAAAGATAATTAAGTAAAAATGCAGGGGTTTAATTATAAAAAATAAGGGGCGAAGGGATAAGTTCAGCATTTTGAAGTTTTCTCCCTTTTCAAATCTATAAATAGGCTACATTAGCCTTCATTGAATAAGTTTTGGATGTTTGAAAATTAGAAGCCTTAAGCAAATATCTGAAATTCTTCTGTTTCTGCAACAATAATTCGAGTATTTTCTTCATCTCAAAACTAAAAATCCAAAAATATCGTTGTTTCTCCGATTCTACAAGTAGTTTCAAGTCTATTTTTCTTCTATTTGGACTTTGGTGATTGAATTGTTGTTGGATTGACGTTGTATTTAGGGAAATTGGTGGCTCGTGATCTGGTTTTGCTTTCTATTGGATTTTTCTACTGGTTTACCTTTATTTGGTTTGAATCTGGTTGCTGGACTATTCTGATCATTTGTGTGAGCTGTTGTTGATTGCTGATTCCTTCATCTTTGCTTATATTCTCATCAACTTCATTTTATTACCAGGTACAAACTCTATCGAATTGAAGCTGTAAATATGAATTTGAAGAGGATGAATTAAAGTTGCGAGTGCTATTTCATATTGTACTGTTGTATTAATTGGTTGTATTTTCTAGGTTTAGTTTGAAAAAATGTAATAATAGGGGCCGGACACTATTTTTGTTTTCGATTTGTTAAGTAAGTCTAGTAGTAGTCTCATTAAGACATACAATCAAAATAATAGATAAGGTAACTGATAAAACTAAAAAAAGTTAGAAATAATAGCTGAACTCGAATCTCAAGTTATAGTTTTAGAAACATTGAACATTTAATAGAGTTTTCCTTCTAAAAAATCATAGATCTGGTTTGACGCTTGACTATTTGTCATTTGTAGATCCATAATTGCTAAAGATTAGAAATCGGATATGAACTTATGCATGTCAATGTGATATTACCTCTGTAATAATGTTATCAATGAAGAAAACAGTTAATTATGATATCGGTTAGTTAGTTCAAATGAAATTGGTATTAGAAACGTTTTAAATGTGTAGTACGATACTACTTGTGAGATTAAGGAGTTTACTTAGATGTTTGAAAATTTAGTTTTACTAGACTTAGTTCTGATCATAAATTTGAATCAAAATAAATGAAAGTTATTCATAGATAAACAAAATACTGTCCTGAATCTGAATTTGAAATTATAACCAGTTAAAAATGAAAAAGTAAGATACATTCCTGTGGTAAATGTGATTCGAGAAAGGTTAAAATGCAAAGCCCAAATGTAATAGATATGGTGATGGGATACGGGCCTAGGCAAATGATATTGAAAATTGTCCTGGGCCACAGCTTTATGGGTCGATCTGGATCGAAATGTAGAAATTGATGTAAGGGTGTAATCAAGCCCAATAGGAAATAAACCTGAACCCTCAGGGGTTTATGGCTTTAAATGTAAAAAATATTTGGTAATGGATAAACAATTTAGGATACTTCTTTCATGATTAGAGATGAAACACGTAGAAAATTTAGTACTTTAGACATGACTTTAAATAAAAAAAATGAGATGAGCCTCGTCGCATTAAAAACACAATTGTGGGGCCCTCAAGTGATTATTATAAAAACCTTAGATTTGGAAAGACCATTTAGTAAACTTCACGAACTTTTCCAAAGTTAACAAGACATAGATACTCTAGGAACGATTTATAATAATATTACCTTCTTAATACGGATGCACATTTATGTGATCCAAATCCAAGTCTCAACGAAGTCAAAATGTGTTAAAAACTATGGGCGTACTGGTACAGCATGGCCAAAAATACATTTTCACGATGTTGCAATTCTTTGAATAATAAAAGCAGAATACTAAATGCACATAAAGCGGAACATATGAAATCAGATAAAAATTAATACAACAGTTGAGTGACCATGCTAGAACCACGAAATTCGGGAGTGCCTAACACCTTCTCCCGGATTAACAGAATTCCTTATCCGGATTTCTTGTTCGCAAAATGTAACAGAGTCAAAACTTTCCTTGGTTTGGGATCAATCCGGTGACTTGGGACACCATTATTCTCCCAAGCGGCGACTCCGAAATTAAATAACTAGATCCCGTTCCGACTGTCCTTAAATTGGAAAAAACTCCTTTCTTTTATTATATCCCTTCCCGGGGTGTAGTAAATAGGCTTTCCCCATAGCAGTTAAAAAAGGAGGTGTGACAGATTTCATAGGATTTCTTCAAAATCTCATGAATACCCCAAAGTTGTCTTTCAAGATTTGGTCTACAAGAGCTAATCCTACGCCATAGACTTACATATATGAAGTCATTATGGAAATATGAGTATGGATTAAGTATTGTAACTCATGGGGTGGGGATTGGAAGCCATAGGTGCCTAACCTAGGTTGTGTTGGTATTGTAGAGATTGTGAGATGGGTTGTTGAGGTATGATTCTTGGGGTAATAGTACAATGTATACATGCATGTACAGATTAGGTTTGTCGGAAGATTGATGAATATAAATAAGTAAGGATTGGATTGGGGAATAAAGGAAATCTTGTAAAGGAGATTTAAAATCAAGATACTCAACTAGTGTTTAATAAAATGCTCAAATGAGCTGAAATCACGGATACCTTCTTAACTTGTGTTAATTTTGTTATGTCTCAAGTAGATTGGGATTGCTAGAATATCCGAAATATCGTAGTAACTTATGGAAAGCTTAAATGAGGTATATATGGCTAAAACCCCCTTTTATTAGAAATTGAGCTCCGTTGGTGATTTACAAAAGTGTGGTAAGATTGGATTGGTTAATGTATTTTGTTGCGCATTAATTGACTTGCAATTATCTACACATATACATAAAGGATGTGCCTCAATGGGTGTAATGTACCATTCTTGATAATTAGATAAGGATGAGAAATATAATTATGTGTTGAAATGCTTGGGCTATATGCCAATATCGAAACGGAGAATTATGCATGTTAGCTATGTGCTCACTTACCTGTGATTGCAACTTGAGTTGTTTTTTTTTGTATATGCCTATGATCATAACTTGCAAGATGAGTATTGACAATTGAAAACAATGTGATAATGGTAGCCCTAAGTGCCATGGAATTGATATGAGGTATGTGAAATAAAGATTTCGATGTGTTAACTAATGAGAAAGGAATAATGCATAGGCATGGCGACCTAGCCGATCGGGTCGTGATCGGATACCATGCTGCACACATGGTGGTAATGTGATGATATTGAATTTCGGATAAGGGGAATAAAACATTGATTGAGATATATGCTTCCAATGAGGTGACCTAGCCGGTCGGGTCGTGATCGGACTCCACTTACGACAACGGTGGTATTGAGACCAATGATGAACATATGAAAGAAATGCCCCAAACTAAGTTTTGGAAATTCTATGAAGATTATGTGATTTGCATACTTGATTTACTCATGTGATTTACTTGTACTTGTTTGACAGTTCTTTCTAGTAAAATGGTGTTTGGTTATACATACTAGTATGGTACTAATGTCCCTTTTTGCCAGGGGCGCTACATTTTTAAATGAATGTAGGTGGCTCCATAGCAGATAGTTCCGATCGTGTGTAGTGGAGCATCCTTCTTCACAAAGTCTTGGTGAGCCCCTTTCTCCTTAAAAGGGGTTATATTGTGTATCTTCTTATATTAGACTTTCACTTTTGAGGTATATCCGAGGGCTTGTTGCCGGCATTATTATCATTGTCTTTTGTATCCTTAAAGGCTCCGTAGACGTTTGTGTGGGTTATGTCTGGGTATTGGGTAGGTCAATGGACCATGTTGTAATCATGTACTCTTGCTTTCTTCTAAACTATAACTTGTATGTAACCCTTGGAAGTTTAACCACATTTTAATGTTGTGACATAAGGTGAACTAAGGTATTGAATGAATGTACTATCGTTCCTAGTTTAAATAAAGGTAGCATTGATTCCTTATTCCTATTGAGTTGGGTATGTAGTGGTTGTAAGGCTTTCTCAGTTGGGTTCACTCGATTGAGCGCCAGTCGTGCCTCCCGAAGTTGGGGCGTGACAAACTTGGTATCAGAGCCTAAGGTTTTAATGTGTCCCGGGATGTCTTGGAGCCTATCTGGTAGTGTCCTTCTTATTGGTGTGTAGTCGACCACATCTATAAGTTGGAGGCTATTTGGAAATTTAGGAATTTAACCTCTAATTAGTGCATTGTTCTATCTTTCAGTAAATGGAACCTAAGAAGAAACAGAGAATTGGCCAAGAAGCCCAAGCCACCCAGGAGTAGCTGATGATTCACTGCTTGATCTCATGGGTAAGGGTAGTCGCCCTGCTATTACGCTGCAGGGTCTTTCTAGTCCAGAATAGACTACCTTTGTTCCTACACATACAGAGGGTACCACTATCCCTCCCGTTGATACTCCTATTCCACCTCCAGTCCCTGCTTCTAGATCTGGTATTTTTGATTGGGATCGTAAGGGAGATATTCAGATGTTGACTCAGTTGGTGGCCTCTCGGGCCTAGAGGTCAAATGTTGTGCCTAGTTCATCCAGCCAGCCAAGGGATTCTACTAGTTTCAGGGTAAACAGATTCCTTCAGTTAGACCCTCTGGTATTCACGAGTGCCAATACAGAAGAAGACCCTCAGGACTTTATTGATGAGATTCACAAGACCCTCAGGGTGATGTGTGCGACTGAGTCTGAGGGAGTAGAGTTGGCCGCCTACCATCTGAAAGGGGTGGCCTATTCATGGTTTGAGTTATCGGAGGATTCCCAAGAAGAGACGAACCCTACAGCGACGTGGAGCAAGTTTGATAATGCTTTCATTGATCATTTCCTGCCCGCTGAGACAAAAACATCCCAGGCAGTAGAGTTTGAAATTGTGAGGGAAGGTAACAGAAGTGTGTGGGAGTACCACTTGGAGTTTTCTCGCTTCTCCAGGTATGCTATTGATATGTTGCCCACCATGGAGGCTAGAGTGCGTCGGTTTGTTTGGGGCCTCAAAAACTTGACTATTAATGAGGCTTCTACAACAACATTGAATTTTGACTTGAACTATGGGAAGATTGTAGCATTTGCTCAGGCCACAAAGAACATAAGTTGAAGAAAAGAATGGTGAGAGAGGGTAACAGCAAGGCCCGGTCTACGAGCAACATGGCAGAGTCACTAGGTGGGAGAAGATCAACTTTTAGGGGAGGATCATCAGGGCCTTCCCAGTCTGTTGCGCAGTCTTCAACCAGTGAACAATCATTAGGGCCCAGTTGATAGCGGTGGAGTTGTTTCGCCTGGTCAGGGCACAAGGGATCCCACCAGCGAGGTCGGTCAGGAGAGATGTTCAGCAGCAGCAGAGGTCTCCATGCACTAGGTGCGGGAAGATGCACTCGGGGATTTGCTATATGGAGTTGCCTATATGCTATGGATGTGGGATAAAGGGGCCATATTCGGAGACGTTGTTGTGTATGCCGCCAGGCAGCAGGTATGGGCACAACTTAGCCCTCCAGCCCAGCAGCTACTACATCTTTAGCCCCCTCTCCAGCTCGAGGTACCCTAGCAGTCGCAGGGCGTGGTACAGCTAAGGTGGTGCCCAGAGTTCAGGAGGTCCCAGCCGATTCTATGCTACAAGTGGTTGCTAGACTGTAGAGGCTTCTCCAGATGTGGTTATAGGTATTCTAACTGTCCAATCTCACGATGTGTATGCACTTATTGACCCCAAATCCACCTTATCCTTTGTTACCCCGTTTGTTGCTATGGAATTTGGGATAGAACCGGAGCAGCTTCATGAACCATTCTCGGTATCTACCCCGGTTGGTGAGTCAAATTTGTCTGCTCATGTTTATAGGAATTGTATTGTTACGGTGTAGTGGGTAAGGATACCATGATCGATCTTATTGAGTTAGGGATGGTCAACTTTTATGTAATAATGGGAACAGTTTAGCTCTATTCATGTTTTGCCAAACTTGATTGTCGAACTAGAACTATTAGGCTTGAATTCCCTGATGAGCCCATTATTGAATGGAAAGGTGATAATGTAGTGCCAAGAGGTCGGTTTATTTCCTAACTTAAGGCCACGAAGATGATCAAGAAGGGGTGTATATCTCATCTAGTCCGAGTTATGGACACTAATGCCGAGGCACTTACCTTTGAGTGTTGTACCAGTCGTGAATGAATTTTCAGATATCTTTTTAGATGAGCTCCCTAGGGTTCCACCAGACAGGGAGATTGTATTTTGGGATCGATGTGATGCCAGGCACACAACCTATATCAATTCCACATTACAGAATGGCACTGACATAATTAAAAGAGCTAAAGGAGAAATTGAAGGATTTGATAGAAAATGGTTTCATTCGGCCAAGTGTGTCGCCATGGGGTGCACCGGTCTTGTTTGTAAGAAAGAAAGATGGATTTTTATGGATGTGTATTGACTACCAACAACTGAACAAAGTCACAATCAAAAACAAATATCCTTTGCTAAGAATAGATGACTTGTTTGATCAATTACAAGGTGCGACGTGTTTCAAAAAGATTGACTTGCGGTCTAAGTATCACCACTTGGAGATATAGGAGTGGGATATTCCAAAAACAACTTTCAGAACCCGGTATGGGCACTTTAAATTTATGGTTATGTCTTTAGGGCTAATAAATGCACCAACAGCTTTCATGGACCTTATGAATCGAGTCTTCAAGCCCTTTCTAGACTCCTTTGTGATAGTGTTCATTGATGACATTCTGGTATACTCCAGATGTCGGGAGTGTCATGTTGGCCATCTCAGGGCAGTTTTGCAGACTCTTCAAAAAAACTAATTGTATGCAAAATTTTCAAAATGTGAATTTTGGCTTGAATCTATCGCGTTCTTAGGTCATGTCATTTCGAGGGAAGTAATTATGGTTGATCCTCAGAAGGTTGCAGCAGTGAAGAATTGTCCTAGACCTACCACTGCAATAGAGATCTGCAACTTCTTGGGTTTAGCTGGGTACTACATGAGGTTTATGGAGGGGTTTTCTACTCTTGCCTCTCCGTTGACTAAATTAACGCAGAAAGCTATTAAATTCCAACGGTTCGATGCTTGTGAAAATAGTTTTCGAGAACTAAAATCAAGGTTGACGACATCACCGGTATTAGCCTTGAGGGTACAGAGGGATTTGTGGTATATTTTGATTCTTCGAGAGTCAGGATCGGGTGTGTGTTGATGAAACATGGAAAGGTTATAGCCTACGATTCTAGGCAACTTAAGAGTCATGAGAAAAAATACCTAACCCACGACTTAGAGCTGGCAGCAGTGGTGTTTGCGCTAAAGATTTGGTGATAATATTTTATGGGGTCCATTTGAATGTATTTACGGATCATATGAGTCTTCAATATATTTTCAAGCAGATAGAGTTGAACCAGAAGCAAAGAAGATGGCTAGAGTGCTCAAGGAATGTGACATTGATATTCTCTATCACCCGGGAAAGCCTAATGTTGTAGCGAATGCTCTTAATAAAAATCTATGGGGAGTTTAGCTCATTGGAGGCATATCAGAGGCTATTGGCCAGGGAGGTTCACCAGTTGGCTAGTTTGGAAGTTCGTCTGGAGAACTCCCATGAATGGGAGTGATTGTGCATAATAAGGCTAAATCATCGCTTGTGACAGAAGTGAAATAGAAGCAATTCAACGATCCATTGTTAGCACAACTGAAAGAGAGGATTCATAAACACAAAACCAGTACTTTTTTCCTTGGCAGGGATGATGGTACCCTACGGTACCAAGGCCGCCTATGTGTTCTGAATATTGATGGTCTTCGGGAAAAGATCATGACAGAATCTCACACGTCCAGGTATTCCGTGCACCCAGGTTCTACAAAATTGTATCATGATCTCAAAGAATTTTATTGGTGGAGCAACATGAAGAGGGATGTGGCAAATTTTGTGGCAAATTGTTTGAATTGTCAACAAGTGAAGGCCGAACATCAAAGGCCCGGTGGATTGGCTCAAAGCATAGAAATTACAATGTGGAAATGGGAAATGATCAATATGGATTTTGTGGTAGGGCTGCCGAACACTCCGCGCAAGTTTGACTCAATTTGGGTGATCGTGGATCGACTCATGAAGTCAGCACTCCTTTTGCCAGTTAAATCAACCCACACAGCGGAACTATATGCTGAGTTATATATCAAGGAAATAGTCAGTTGCATGGCACTCCAGTTTTAATCATTTCCGATCATGGGGCTCAGTTCACCGCTAACTTTTGGTAAAAAGTTTCAACAAGGTTTGGGTACGCAGGTGAACCTTAACACAACTTTTCATCCACAAACCGATGGGCAAGCAAAGCGGACTATTCAGACACTTGAGGTCATGTTGCGAGATTGTAGTATTTATTTCAAAGGTAGTTGGGGTGACCATTTTCCACTCATAGAGTTTGCCTACAACAATAGTTTCTATGCTAGTATCCAGATGCCACCATTCGAGGCAGTGTATGGTAGGAGATGCAGGTCACCTATTGGGTGGTTCGAGGTTGGAGAAGTAGAATTGATAGGGCCGGATCTCGTACATCAAGCCATAGAGAAAGTCAACATTAATAAGGAGAGGTTAAAACAGCTCAAAGTTGCCAAAAATCTTATTCGGACATTCGTCACGGAGATTTGGAGTTCAAAGAAGACGATTGGGTATTTATGAAGGTTTCCCCCATAAAGGGCATCATTCGATTTGGGAAGAGAGGGAAGTTAAGTCCAAGATATGTCGGACCGTACAGAATCATTCAGAGGATCGGTCATGCGGCATACAAGCTTGAACTGCCACACGAGATGTCGATGGTACATACGATCTTCCATGTGTCTATGTTGAAGAAGGTAGTGGGAGATCCGCCCATTATTGTGTCAATTAAAGCTATTAAGGTTAATGAAGAGATATCGTTTGAAGAGATCCCAATTGCCATTCTTGATAGGCAAGTCCCAAAATTGATAAATGAGGAAATTGTCTCTGTAAAAGTATTACGGCGAAACCAACAAGTTGAGGAAGCCGAGGAAGAAATGAGAAAGAAGTACCCACATTTGTTTGAATAGGTATGTAATAACTTTCATGCATTTGGTTCCTATAAACTCTTATCTTTAGATTCGATCTATGTTAAACTATTCCATTCTGGTTATGTATGTTGCCCATGAGGCCATGGTTGTTGTTGAACAAATTATGTTAAGTTTATGGAACATTTATATGCTATTGGGATGTGTATCTAGGGCCCTCTAGAGGTGGATAGTCCTAGTTGCAAATTAAAGAGAATTCTGCCGAAATTTTTAAAAATATAAGGAGTTAGCAAAATTCGGGGCTACTGATGTATTTCATAGTGTGAAAAAGCAGAAGTTACATAAGGATGACTAATGAGTGAATCACACCGAAAAATCTTTTCCAAGTAATTTGAGATTTTGTCAAGCCAAGGTAGGCTAATTATTTTATTTTGTGTGCAAATGAGGATTCATGATATAATGTGTATCAATTGGATATGTTTATAAGCACATAAGTCATATTAGAGGTGAATTGGGGTCTAAGGAGAGGCCTAAGTCTAAGCCAAGTTGGAATATTTCATATTAGACGAAATCTGTAAATGAATGCGAACAATACCTCAGTTGAAACGATCATATCTCCAGTTATATAAGGATTTTACTTATGCAAAACCTATCAAATTAAAGCCCTGTGAGTTTAGTCTCCAATGCAAGAAACCTTCATCATTTCGAGGGGTATACAGAAAGTTATGACCATTTTACTGGGCAAGTGTCATTATCATGACCATTAGCGCGAACGCGCTAGAAGATGCATATTTTGCCAAGTATTCTTCCTCCCTAGCACGAACAGTAGCGCGATCACGCTAGTGGAAGGCTTTTAAATACCCCTAAAGACCGGAAATAAGAGAATTTGAGTCATTTCTCAAGCTTAGGGCTTCCTCTACACCCCAACCCGACCATGCCATCTAATTGCACATCTAAGGAGAGCTTTTAAGTGTGTTTTCATTGTGATTTCACTTCTCAATCACTATTTACAACATGATTTTGATTGGATTTCATAGCATTTCTTCAAAATCTCAAGAACACCCCAAAGTTGTCTTTCAATATTTCGTCTATAAGAGGTATTCCTACATCTTAGACTTACATATATGGAGTTATTATGGAAATATGAGTATGGATTAAGTATTGTAACTCATGGGATGGGGATTGGAAGCCATAGGTGCCTAACCTAGATTTTGTTGGTATTGTAGAGATTGTGAGATGGTTTATTGAGGTATGATTCTTGGGGTAATAGTACTATGTACATATGCATGTGCAAATTAGGTTTGTAGGAAGATTGATGAATATAAATAAGTAAAGATTGGGTTGGGGAATGAAGGAAATCTTGTAAAGTAGATTTAAAATCAAGACGCTCAACTAGTGTTTGTTGAAATGCTCAAATGAGCTGAAACCACGAATACCTTTCTAATTTGTGTTAATTTTGTTATGTCTCAAGTAGATTGGGATTGCTAGAATTTTCGAAATGTCGTAGTAACTTAAGTGTCACGATCCAAATCGGATGGTCCACGACGAGCACCTGGTGCCTTACTCAACCGAGTACCAACATAACATATCTTTCTTATCATACTATCATGGGTAAATGAGCAAGAAAACTCGTCACGAGATAAAAAGAATGAAACATAGGGGAATACTTAACATATGACGAGCCGCCATTATATGCAAATTATACATGTGACATACGGGTCTATAAATCTGACATGAACATTTGTAAACTCAAAAAATACGCCGAAAAGGCCATACAAGTATCCATACACCTGACATCTGTCTACAAGCCTCTAAGCGTACCTAATATCTTAAAGGTCAAGATAGGGCCCCGCCATACCAATCAATACATATCCAAATCATACTGACCAAATAGGCAACTCCGAAGCAAGTGGACCGCACCAACACCTTCCGCCAAACTGATAGCCTACTTGGAGGAATATCAACCTATCTATCGGGACCTGCGGGTATGAAAAGTAGCGTCCCCATGCAAAAGGGATGTCAGTACAAATAAACTACCGCATATGTAAGGCAGGAAAACATAAATAAGAAAAATAATGTAAGAGAGATAGAGGATATACAACCTGTAACATTTGAGTGTTTCTGGGGGAAACTGACATGAAATGCATAATATATATATATATATATATATATATATATATATATATATATATATATATATATATAAACTTTTAAAAACGCATACACCTCTATGGGCATCATCATCATCATATCATAGCCGGCCTCAAAGAGGACTCGATAAAAACGTACCCGGCCATCATAAGGCTCGGTAGAATCGTACCCGGCCACGTAGAGCTTGATAAACCCAAATGATCGGTGGTTGCACAATAAGTGTCGTACCCGGCCGACTATAGCGCGGCTCGATAGAGCAAAATAGATACATATATATAATGCATGCTCGACTCATGGAATCAAGTTCTAAATCTTTTGGAGTGACCTAAGAACATTATGGACATCCTTACCTTCAATATGAACCTTAGTAGGATTTAAGGATCATACACATTTGTTTAGAATAACTTTATAAGGAAAGAACAATATGGACAACCTTAGTTTCTAGGAGTAGATCCGTTATGAATTAGCGTACCTTTTATGTTCATGTCACTTTAGATCATGCCAAAAAAAAGAAGTAAGTGCCTTAACATACCTTGTATATTTTTCCCAACCTCAAGCTGTGCAATTTCATGGTTCCTTAGTCTACAATAAGATAAATGACACTCTCGTTATCATTTAAGAGTTGTAACTATTATGTAATGACCACAATATATTTTACAACAAAATGGATAGTACCTCTCCTATATAAATGACTTCACATAAGGTGATGCACCTACTTGTCACCTACCAGTCTGCGCTGTCTCGCAAAAATATAAATATCTTTCTACTCCAATATCGTATCAACAAAAGGTTTATTGAATTGCAAACTATACTTATAGATATTTAATTTGATAGGTAGATCATCCCCTAATTTCAAGTATATTGGGAGAAAAACTGAATTACATTTGACCTAATTTTCAGCACATTTATGAATGGAACTTGTGATGACCTTTTCCAACTTTTGTTCCACAACTCGCTTGACATCAAAACATAACACCAACTATCATACGACTAAAATAACTCATAATATAATCTCCTTATAATGTTAAAAACCCTAGTATCACCCCAAAAGTACATGGTAAAACATTCCAACTTGTCGACTTTCGACGAAACTTATTTTCTTCAATTCATGTAGCTTCTAAGCCTTCAAACCCTCTTGCAACTTGGTACTAATTATCATAAATGTTTGTAACCTCCACGTTAACATGATTAACTAACTTTTTAAACTTTAAAAAGATGATTCTCTTTCTGAGCTTACATTAATTAACTTATGATGTAATCTTACGTACGAAAACACGGGGTGTAACATTATTCCCCTCTTGGAACATTCATCCACGAATGTTGCCTAATGCGCTTATCAGTCTCATAACTTGTAGCTCTTAAAAATTCTTTAATATTGTCCTTGATGTCTAGGAAATTGTTCTTTAAATAAATTCAAAGGCCAGTGTATTCACCCTTTTAGGCTTCTTTCTCATACCACGACCTGAGGTCGGAATTTTTCCAACATCGTAACATTTGCTAACTTATGTCATGCAGTATGTACGACTGTTTCCTTGTATGAGTACCTAACGACTCGTCTTCCCTTTTTCCTCCATCTTTTAGCTAATCTCTAAGCCTCACTTTATGAACATATAAAGAATTGTGACAATCAGTCCCTCTAAGGCATCTATAGGTGTACTGATGTCTTTCGCTTGGTACTTTATCAAACTTAAGACTATTGCTATCTCTTGTTTCTTAGCCTTTTATATCTTTCCTTATAGATTTAATACATCTAGGTAGGTTATACAATACCATATGTCACGCTCCAAATCGAGGGACATGACCGGCGCCCAACCAGGTAGCCCCAGTCAAGCGGACCTGGGTGCCTTTCCTAACCCGCGCGTTACCCCTGTATTGTTAATTACTTATAAGCCAAAGATCTTAACAATTATAACTGAATTCACATTTTTCAAACATAACCACATGATTAACTTACTAACAGGTTTACAAATTACAACGCCCTACATAATATGTACATAAGACTACAATCCCATAGTTTTCTGTCTACGGAGCCTCTAGTGTACAAAGGATGATACAATACTTGCCGGCAACAAGGCTTCGGTTATACCTTACAAAAACAAAATAAAGTCCAAAACAGAAGTGGCATGAGCCACGCCGGGCCCCGAGAGGAAAGGGGCTCACCACAACGGGCAGTGGAAGATAAAGGATGCTACTGCCGATGAGCTGAAGTACCTGCTACTGATCCACCTAAAATCATAACACGAATGTAGCGTCACCGGAAAAAAGGGACGTTAGTACACTGGAATTGTACTAGTATGTATGGACAAGCTTAGTCCCAAGTAAACTCAAGCCATTAAACAAGTAAATCATGATGATAAGACAACAAATGATTACGCCAAAGAAATAATAAAGCCAGCCAATCATGTTCCCACATTTACTTTGTTCCAAGTAGTTCTCAGCCCAAAATACAATTAGAGATCAACAAGAACGGCAACAACCAAACACTCACAGAAAACAATATCAAGTCAAACAAAGGGGAAATCAGTGCCCCACAGGTTGCAAACTCTCCTGCTGTCTCCTTTCACAAATTCACATCAATGATTTTCATATCAATTTCAATGGCGATTTCGATCGCTTTCCACCCTTATTACCTCGGCCACCCTTATCACCCCAACCCACACCTTTTTACTTCGTGTTGCGGCATACAACTCGATACCACCGTACAGTTTCAAATCACAACAACTACAAACAGCAACAAGAGCACCATACAATGATCACATACAAGTACAAATAAGCAATTTTACAACTTTGTTCATGTCTCCAAATTCTTTTCAAGCCGGTGTCACCACAAGTTACAATAATTCCATTTCCGAGAGTATCCATACCATTATATTAACAATTCATCACAATTCAAGTATTTCATTAGTTTCCCACAACAAGACATATATGCCACCACTACGATTGTTCAACATCAATTCAATACCCAACAACTAAATCAAAGAATCACTCAACAATTCCTCAAAATTATCACAAACCAAACGAATTGCACACATAAGTGTGAATTCACAAGAATCAAGGTTAGCCATACATACCTGGTGTCGAATTTACTTCCTTCAATCTCTTACTTAAGCTCACCCAAGTTATCCTATGTTGCCGACTTCCGTTTGCAAACTCTTACTCCTACCCACTTCTTTTACTAAATTTCAAGTTCAAATGACATGCATGAGTGTCAAATTCTATTTTCAAAAGCTATTGTATGCAAATCTTTCTTTACCTTTGACAATTGAAAATTAGAGAAAAATGACTAGGGTTTTTATCTTTTAGGGTTTTGGGGAAGATGATTTTTGCCCTAGGATCTTCTGGACCAAACAATTAGAAACACTCTTTTAAGATGGGTAGACTTCTCTCTCTAGGATCCCTCTTTCCTCTCTCTAGTTTTGCTAAGAAAATATGAGAAAAATGAAGGTTGGAGGTGTTCTTTTAAAGAATAAGTCGGGTCAAAATTTTATAAAAATCTGGGTCGAGTCAATTCTGCGGTCGAATCTGCGATCGTAGAATCAACATGTGGTCTGCATAATGGACCGCAGAATTGCCCCCAAAAATACACATGTTCTGTTACGGAATTTGACCAGAATGCGGTACGCATTCATGTTTTGCGGTCGCAGAACGCACCGCAGAATTGACACTCAAAAACTTTTAAGAAATTATGCGATGGATCTGCGGTCCGCATTTCCGTTATGCGATCGCATATTGTACCGCATTTTCAACACAATTTTTGGAAAACATTCTGTTAAACTCTGTGGTAGGAATGTGGTCCGTATAGCAGATCTGCGATCGCATTCCTGACCGCACATTTTCTGGAAAAATTTATTCTTTCAATTTTTAAAGCTTAAATCACTACCAAGGGTCCGAACCGCGGCGAGCGTGGAATTCTACGCATTCCTAACACATTATTTGGACCATGACACCACAGCTACTAAGTTTTAAGCACAAAACTTTTTACGAGGCCTTATATCCTCCCCCCCTTAAAATCTTTCGTCCTCGAATGAGGATTTTGAAAATCAGTTGGTTTTGAAAGACATGATATGCGAACTGTCAAAATTTTCACCAACTCCTATATTTTAGAAAAATTTCGCCAGAGTTTCCTTTGTATTATGGACATATCCACCTGTCAGAGAGCCCCCGAAACACATTACCAAACAACAACACATATTCACAACATTTTCCACCGCTTGCACACACTTTCTTACCTCAACGATTGCACACATTCTATCACATTGTTACATTTGCACGTAAACTAGCCACTCCAATGAGTCCTTACCTTATTTAAACATCTCAATACACCATATACACATAAACAAACAATTATCGATTTACACTTACTTATTAGTTGTTTATTTAACACATGAGTCTTTATAAGGCTTTCATTTATCAAGGAAGGTTCAAGTGACCCAAGGTAACAACATATATAACTTTTTGCAAAATGAAAGAAACTTTACTAACACGAAGAAGGAAGCAATTTGGACAATAATTATTTCAAAAAGGTAGAAGGGTCGCCTAATTTCTTCTAAGCTTGATCAAACAAATGGGGGTACTTTTCCTTCATCTCTTTTTCTACTTCCCATGTGGCCTCCTCAACTTGTTGACTTCGCCACAATACTTTAACAGAGGCAACTTCCTTATTTCTCAACTTACGAACTTTCCTATCAAGGATGGAAACCGGAACTTATTCATATGACAAATCTTCATTAACCTCAATAGCCTCACCACATGATGGTGGATGGATCTCCAATCACTTTCTTCAACATGGACACATGGAACAACGGGTGTACTGAAGACATTTCAGGAGGCAACTCCAGCCTATAAGAAACTTGCCCAATCCTTTGAACGATCCGATATGGCCCAACATACCTAGGACTAAATTTCCCTTTCTTCCCGAATCGCATTACTCCCTTCATAGGAGATACCCTCAAGAACACCCAATCATCGATTTGAAACTCCAAATCTCTTCGGCGAACGTCTACATAGGATTTTTGGCGACTCTGTACAGTTTTCATCCTTTCCTCAATAACCTTAACTTTTTCCATAGCTTGGTACACCATATCTGGCCCTAGCAATTCCGCTTCACCTACCTCAAACCATCCAATTGGCGACCTACACCTTCTCCCATATAATGCCTTAAATGGGGCCATCTAAATGCTAGCATCAAAGCTGTTATTATAAGCAAATTCTATCAGTGGTAAGTGTTCATCCCAATTACCTTTGAAATCCAAAACACAAGCCCGCAACATATATTCAAGCGTCTGAATAGTCCGCTCGGCCTGACCATCAGTGTGCGGATGGAAAGTTGCGCTGAGATTCACCTGAGTTCCCAAACCTTGCTGAAACGTCTTCCAAAAATTAGCTGTGAATTGAGCCCCACGATCCGAGATAATAGAAAGTGGAGTGCCATGAAGCCTTACTATCTCCTTGATATATAACTTTGCATATTGCTCCGCAGTATCAGTGGACTTGACTGGCAGGAAGTGAGCTGATTTGGTGAGTCGATCCACTATCACCCATATTGAGTCAAACTTACGCCGAGTGCGAGGTAACCCTACCACAAAATCCATATTGATCATCTCCCATTTCCACCTTGGTATTTCTATAAGCTAAGTTAATCCCCCGGGCCGTTGATGCTCCGCCTTCACTTGCTGATAGTTCGGGCATTTAGATACAATGCTCGCCACATCCCTTTTCGTACCATTCCACCAATAGATCTCCTTAAGATAATGATACATTTTCGTGGAACCTGGGTGCATAGAATACATGGAAATATGAGCTTCTGCCATCACTCTCTCCCGGAGCTCATCCACGTCCGGGACACATAGCCTACCTTGATACTGCAATACACCATCCTCGTTGCTGAGTACAAATGCTGAAGTCTTGTTATTCATAACTACTTCCTTCATCCGAGCCAATGCTGGATCCATAAACTGCTTTTCCTTGGTTTGTGCCACCAATGATGATTCTGCTCCATTATGCAACATAACATTCCCCTCATTTGACACGGAGATGCGAACCCCCAAACTGGCCAATTGGTAAACTTCCCGAGCCAGAGGTCTCTGATCCACCCCCAAATGAGCCAAACTACCCATCGATTTTCGACTAAGAGCGTCGGCCACCACATTTGCCTTCCCTGGATGTTACAATATTTTTATATCATAGTCTTTAAGAAATTCTAACCACCGCCACTGTCTCAGATTCAGCTCCTTCTGTTTGAACAAATATTGGAGGCTCTTGTGATTTGAAAACACATCTACATGAACCCCACAAAGATAGTGCCGCCATATTTTCAAAGCAAACACAATTGTTGCAAACTCCAAATCATGCATCGGATAATTCTTCTCATGATTCTTGAGTTGCCTGGAAGCATAAGCTATGACATTTCCGCGTTGCATCAATACACACCCCAAACCAACCCTGGAGGAATCATAATAAACCACAAACCCCTATGTGCCTTCTGGCAAGGCCAATACTGGTGCCGAGGTCAACCTTGACTTCAATTCCTGAAACTTTTCTGACATGCGTCGGACCACTGGAACTTAACAGCCTTCTGCGTCAATTTAGTCAATGGGGAGGCGAGGGTTGAGAATCCTCTCAAACCTCCGATAGTACCCTGCCAGACCCAAAAAGCTACGAATCTTTGTCGGGGTCGTGGGTCTAGGCCAATCTTTCACTGCTGCAATCTTTTGAGGATCCACCTGAATCCCTTCACTAGAAATAACATGTCCTAGAAAGGCTAAGGACTCCAACCAAAACTCACATTTTGAGAACTTGGCGTACAATTGGTGCTGATGAAGGGTCTGCAATGCTGCTCTGAGGTGAATGGCATGATCCTCCCTACTCCGTGAGTAAATGAGGATGTCTTCGTTGAATACTACAAAGGAATCTTGGAACGGCTTGAAAACCCGATTCATAAGGTCCATGAAAGTTGTTGGGGCATTGGTTAACCCAAAAGACATCACCAGAAACTCAAAGTGACCATAGCGAGTTTTGAAGGCGGTCTTAGGAATATCATGTTCTCTGATCTTCAACTGATGGTACCCGGACCGTAGATCAATTTTTGAGAAAAACTTTGCTCCTTGCAATTGGTCAAACAAATCATCCACCCGAGGCAAGGGATATTTATTCTTGATGGTGACTTTGTTAAGCTGCTGATAATTAATGCACATTCGAAATGGCCCATCCTTCTTTCTGACAAAGAGAATTGGAGCACCCCACGGCGACACACTCGGTCATATGAACCCTTTCTCTAATAAATCCCTCAGCTGCTCCTTTAATTCCCTTAACTCTGCTGGCGCCATTCTGTATGGTGAAATGGATATTAGCTGAGTATCCGGCAATACATCAATCCCAAAATCGATCTCCTTATCTGGCGGGATCATTAAAAGCTCATCCGGAAACACCTCGGGAAACTCATTTACAACTGGCACGAACTAGAGGGTAGGCATATCTGCCATGGTGTCCGTTACCCGGACCAAATGATAGATACACCCCTTCTTGAGCATCTTTGAAGCCTTAAGGTAGGAAATAAACCTACCCCTTGACACCACACCATTTTCCCTCCATTCAATAGCTAGCTCGTTAGGGAATTCGAGCCTCATGACTCTCGTCCGACAGTCAAGCTTAGCAAAGCACGAATAAAGCCAATCCATCCCCATAATTACATCAAAATCTACCATCCCAAGCTCAATAAGATCGGCTGTGGTAACACGGCCACTCACTGTAACAATACAAGCCATATAGACTCGTGAGGCTGTAATAGAATCACCAACCAGAGTCGATACAGAGAACGACTCATGAAGCTATTCGGGTTCTATCCCAAAACTTGAAGCAATGAACGGGGTGACATAAGACAAGGAGGACCCCGGATCAATAAGAGCATAGCGATCAATAGTCTGAACATATTTGATACCTGTAACAATATCGGGAGAAGTCTCAGCACTCTAGCGGCCACTCAACGCATAGAATCGGCTAGGTCCACCCCTACCATGAGCTCCACCCCTAGCTGCAACTCTAGCTGCTGAAGATGGACGGACGCGTCGATGATATAGCAACAACCGGATGACTGAGCAGATCCCCTACCCATACCCCGACCGGGTGCACGGCAGTCCCGCTGAATGTGACCTCTCACCCCGCACCTAAAGCATACCGGGATGTCAAGGTAGAAAGGTCTCTGTATGAAATCTCCCACACTTGGGGCATGTAGGTCTCCCCTGCTAGTGGGACTTCACTCCAGGACGGCCAGACTGGAGAGACCTCCTACTGTCTAAACCTGGTCCATAATGACTACCCTGCTGATGACTGTGCACGGATGGCAGTGCACTCGCTGAGGACTGAGCATATGACTGGGATGGCCCTGATGACCCTTTCCTTGGAAGTGATCTCCCTGAATGACCCATTGACCGGGCCCTGCTGCTACTCTCCCTTTCCACACGAATATTCAACTTCCTAGCCTCTGTGGCCTGATCAAACCCCACAATCCTCCCATAGTTCATGTGTGAGTGCAAATCTACTATGGTGGCTTCATTCAATACCAAAGGGCTAAGGCCCTGAAAAAATCGCCGAACTCGGGCATCCATAGTCGACAAATGCTGAGGGGTATACTTGGACAATCGCACGAACTCCATATGGTACTCCCAAACACTCATACTGCCCTGTTTGAGGACCTCGAACTCAGTGGCACGGGCTGTCATTGCCTCGACAGGAAAGAAATGGTCCATGAAGGTGTCTACAAACTCCTCCCATCTAGCCGGAGGGCTCCCCTCCTCGCGGGAATCCTCCCACGTCTCAAACCATGAACGCGCCGCTCCCTTCAGCCTATATGAAGCCAACTCTACCCCCTCTATATCTGTAGCCTTCATCACTCTGAGGGTCTTGTATATTTCATCAAGAAAATTATATGGATCGGCCTCTGGATCTGTGCCTGAGAATTCTGGAGGGGCCAACCACAGGAACTGATGGACTCTAGAACGGAAGGGATCTCCCTGTCTGCTGGAGGACATAGGGGCATCATGAGATCTCTGGGCCTGGGTAGCCACTAACTGTGTTAACATGTGAATGGATCCTCAAAGATCCTTGTTAGAGACACCGGAACCAGAAGCTGGAACTGTATCAGAGTCAGAGACACTGGCAGGAGGGATGGTGGAACCCTCTGCCGCAACCGAAACAGGAACACTTGGATTTGGAATAGATGGACCAGTCAGATTCAGGACCGGTGGGTCATTTTCACCCACGGCATCAGGTACATGATTCGCAGCCACACTTGGGCTGGCATTGGCCCCAAGGCCGAGTCTAGCTTTATTCTTATGCGCCATATTCTAAAAATTTTGGAAAAAGGCGTGAATTAGACATAAATACTTCCACTTTGCACTTTACCGCACGATATAGGATAACAAAGAAATTGGTAAATTCCTAAATATCCGTGCAGCCCCCAACTCATAGATGTGGTCGACAACACACCGATAAGAAGGGCGCTACTAGACACGGCTCTGAGACATCCTAGGACACTTAAAAACCTTAGGCTCTGATACCAAGTTTGTCATGCCCCAAATCGAGGGACATGACCGACGCCTAACCAGGTAGCCCAGTCAAGCGGACCTGGGTGCCTTTCCTAACCTGCGCATTACCCCTGTATTGTTCATTACTTATAAGCCAAAGATCTTAACAATTATAACTGAATTCACATTTTTCAAACATAACCACACAATTAACTTACTAACAGTTTTACAAATTACAACGCCCGACATAATATGTACATAAGACTACAATCCCACAGCTTTCTGTCTACGGAGCCTCTAGCGTACAAAGGATGATATAATACTTGCCGGCAACAAGGCTCCGGCTATACCTTACAAAATCAAAATAAAATATAAAACAGAAGTGGCATGAGCCACACAGGGCCCCGAGAGGAAAGGGGCTCACCACAACGGGCAGTGGAAGATGAAGGCTTCTAATTCCGATGAGCTGAAGTACCTGCTACTGATCCACCTACAATCATAACACGAATGTAGCGTCCCCGGCGAAAGGGACGTCAGTACACTGGAATTGTACTGGTATATATGGACAAGCTTTGTCCCAAGTAAACTCAAGCCATTAAACAAGTAAATCACGATGATAAGACATTAAATGATTACGCCAAGAAATAATAAAGCCAGCCAATCATGTTCCCACATTTACTTCGTTCCAAGTAGTTCTCAGCCCAAAGTACAATTAAAGATCAACAAGGACGGCAACAACCAAACAGTCACGGAAAACACAATCAAGTCAAACAAAGGGGAAATCAGCGCCCCACAGGTTGTAAACTTGCCTGCTGTCACCCCAACCCACACCTTATTACTTCATGTTGCGGTGCGCAACCCGATCCTACCGTACAGTTTCAAATCACAACAACCACAAACAGCAACAAGAGCACCATACAATGATCACAAACAAGTACAAAAGAGCAATTTTACAACTTTGTTCATGTCTCCAAATTCTTTTCAAGCCGGTGTCGCTACAAGTTACAATAATTCCATTTCCGAGAGTATCCATAACATTATATACACAATTCATCACAATTCAAGTATTTCATTAGTTTCCCACAAGAAGACATGTATGCCACCACTACGATTGTTCAACATCAATTGAATACCCAACAACTAAATCAAAGAATCACTCAACAATTCCTTAAAATTATCACAAACCAAACTAATTGTACACATAAGGGTGAATTCACAAGAATCAAAGTTAGCCATACATACCTGGTGTCGAATTTACTTCCTTCAATCTCTTACTTAGCTCACCCAAGTTATCCTATGTTGCCGACTTCCGTTTTTGCAAACTCTTACTCCTAACCACTTCTTTTACTAAATTTCAAGTTCAAATGACATGCATGAGTGTCAAATTCTATTTTCAAAAGCTATTGTATGCAAATCTTTCTTTACCTTTGACAACTGAAAATTTGTTGAAAATGACTAGGGTTTTTACCTTTTAGGGATTTGGGAAAGATGACTTTTGCCCTAGGATCTTCCGGACCAAACAATTAGAAACACTCTTTGAAGATGGGTAGACTTCTCTCTCTAGGATCCCTCTTTCCTCTCTCTAGTTTTGCTAAGAAAATATGAGAAAAATGAAGGTTGGAGGTGTTTTATTAAATAAGGAGTCGGGTCGAAATTTTATAAAATCTGGGCCAAGTCAATTCTGCGGTCGCATCTATGATCGCAGAATCAACATGCGGTCCGCATAATGGACCGCAGAATTGCCCCTAAAAATACACATGTTCTGTTACGGTATGCGACTAGAATGCAGTCAGCATTCGTGGTCTACGGTCGCAGAACACATCACAGAATTGACACTCAAAAATTCTTAAGAAATTATGCGAAGGATCTGCGGTCCGCATTTTCATTATGCGATCGCATATTGAACCGCATTTTCAACACAATTTTTGGAAAACATTTTGTTAAACTTTGCGGTAGTTATTCCATACGCATAGCAGATCTGCGATCACATATCTCGCCGCGAAGAATTCTACGCATTCCTAATACATTATTCGGACCATGACACCACGGCTACTAGGTTTTGAACACAAAAATTTTTACGGGGCCTTACACTATAAAACTTAATTCGATTTATTATTACCAAGGTTTGCTATCCAACTCTAGGTTACTCTGTCGCTACTTATCCTATATGTATAAATCTAAGTCCTTTAGCTCTTCCTCATTAGTATTCATCTTAAGAATAACAAGCAAATCTCATCTTGTACTTTGGAACTTGTACCCATCTATTATTATTCGCCTTAATGTTGAATATAATCTATCACTGATAACTTGCAACCTCTTACGTAATGCAATGTCACTAGGGCTCACATTTTATCGGGGAACATCAAAAGTGACTTTCCTGATCCACCTAGGGAAAATACAATACTTCAATAACCACATTTCATTGTATCCTAATGCGATTCATCTTATGGGGGTATTCTAATCCTGTGCAATTAATAAAATCCCTTTCTCGTAAATTGTTACTCAATCAAAGGCCTAAGTGTCATCCACTTATCTATCATAATTATGCCCTTATTCTACTGCCAGGGCAACATTCCATCTCTTCTAAATGCACCTAGTCTTAGACTCCTCTATGTTCATTCAGGTTGTACCGAGCTCTTTATTACATATGGAACTCACTTGTTTTGATGGGTTTAATCCCAAGGACATACATATTCTCGTCACCTTCTCACTCACCTTATCACATCCTTACTCCTATCTACCTAAAACCTTGTTTCTCTACAATACTTTACTTTAGGACCTACACCGATCTATTTATACTACTCGCAGCCTTTCCTTAAACTTGCTAGCACCATAAATTTCCTTTCGTGCCTTCTCAGTTGTCCTTAAATGTAAGCAATTACTTTTAGTGGTCATTTTATCACTTGTTGCATGAATACTTGGCCTGTCTCTTTGCCCACAAATACTATAATTTTATGTACCTCATATGATATCAAACACCACCTTTGATAGCTTTTTTTCCCATTCATTAGCCATGATAGTGCCACTTTCTTATGGAGTGTATACAATATCGTAGTGAGACAGTTGTTACAAGATCATTTACTCTTTAGCTCACTATGCTTAGGTGGAAAGATTCTTCCTTATTTCCTCAGCTAGACTTTCATTGTAGTACTTAGGGAGACCTCCAGGCTCTTTTAAAGTTGCGAGCTTAATATATCATACACCCGAAGGAAATTTTCGTTGTTCTTACTCGCCTATAATAATCCTCAGTTACATAACTTTGTGCCTTTGTGCTCGTAGGGTTACTTCTAAACTCAAATGTCCATTCATACTTATTTATCAATAACATCCCGACCAAAAACTTTTACTGCCTTTCCCTGGTATCGTGCTTGTATAATGTTCTAGAGTGGAAACATATCTGTAGGAACTAAATAAATACAACATCACACATTTCCTTTACCATTCCATAGTTACCTGAACTGCTTGACTCTGACTTAATACAATATCACACCATATTCCCCCCTTTAGGGAAGTACTAGATTTAGTACTACGACGATCTACCTATAGTTGTTTTTCCTCTTCATCTTTGGCGTCTTTTCACATTATCAATGAACGTTAATCGCCCTATGGTAAACTTCCGTATCAGGGATAACTAAATTTCTTACGCACGAAGGTGACACCTAGTGTAACTGGCACACTTAGTCCCTTAAGTGTAACTTTGCTCACATTGCTCGCTTTAGGGAAGCCTCTTCCTGAATGACCTTTAAAGGTTATTCTTTGATTGTCCATTCTGTTATTGTTGGAACACGATCTCTGAAATTCTCACGATGTCGACTATTACCAATTTCTTAAATCCCTAATTCATGTTAAGTTTATCTTGTACTCCTGCCCATAATGATTTTTATTACTCCAGGGGTCTAACTTAGCCTTTTGGTAAACACATTCTGGTCACCAACTTATTTCTCGAAATGAGTATACAACTATATGGCTTATAGTTTTTAATATTTTCATGACATATCTCCTCTTGTCTTTTCCTTCACTTGACTGTAGACTTTGTCATCCTGTCATATTTTGATTTACCATTATCATCCATTTATCACATCTTACTCATAATACTTCATTTACTCTCTTCTTATTCTCCTGCTAATTTTTCTGTCTATCACTTTATTATGACAACTTCAACAAAGTATTCTTTTACTTTTAGCTCCGCTTGCTTAATCTCATTGGCTCTTTAGGTCACCTAGCATTCTCACTTTACTAGAGATGGGAGCCATACAAAGGTAATATTTATCCCTTCTCATATTCTAGTGCCAATCTTCTAAATTTTTACATACATTCTACTATTCATATATAAATGTACAATTCTATACTGCACCATTGGAGTGTCTCACAAGGAGCACTATTACCATACTTGCAATATCTTTCGGAAATGTTAGCTAATGATAATAATCCATCTACCATTTTGGGTTACTCTAACCCCAATTAGATATTGCTATCCCCTACTTCTCTTAAACTATATTTGTTAACTCCCATAGGGCATAACTGAGATGGGTGGGGCCAATTGTATATATCTCTGTAATTGTTAAAAGTAAATCATAATACTTACGTTTCTCTGCCTGAATTGTAAAAACCGATAATCTTCAATAACCGGATACCTCGTACCCTTCTTCACATTGCTTCTTTTGTTTGTTGAAACTTGTATCTACCTTATGATTCTGTTATTGTTTTTTACCACATGGGTTGATAAATATTCATGCCTTGGGTCTCCTTCACAAGAAGCTCACACATCTTAGTAGATACATGATCTGTTGAAGAACTTACATTTACTCATCATCAGTGTGATGCAAAATCAAGTTCCTTTAACTCAGCTCTTCCAGATCAACATTCAATCTCTTACCAACTATCTTTCTGGATGTATGTATCCATGTACTATGAATAAAATAGAATTTAGGAGTTTGAACCCTTAAAACTGAGCTCTGCCAAACGATCTAGAGTAAGAAGAAAGAGTGACAGTCCTAAATACCTTGTAGCCTCTTGCTTATAAGTGTGGTGCACAACACACCCATAAAAAAGACTCTACTAGACATGGCTTGTAGACTCCCTAGGACAGAACTGCTCTGATACCACTTTTGTCACGACCCAAACTGGATGGGCCACGACGAGCACCCAATGCCTTACTCAACAAAGTACCAGCATAACATATCTTTCTTATCATACTATCATGGGTAAATGAGCAAGAAAACTATCATGAGATAATAAGAATGAAACATAAGGGAATACTCAGCATATAATTATCCACCATGATACGCAAACTTATACATGTGACATACGGGCCTATAAGGCCGACATGACCATTTGTAAACTCAGAACATAAGCCAAAAAGGCCATACAGGTAACCATACACCTAACATCTGTTAATCCTCTAAGAGTTCCTAATATCATAAAGGTCGGGACAGGGTCCCACCATACCAATCAATACATATCCAAAGCATATTGACCAAATAGGCAACTCCAAAGCAATTGAAGTGCTCCAACAACTTTCGCTAAACTGATAGCCTACTTTGAGGAATGTCAACCTGTCTATCGGGACTTACGGGCATGAAATACAGTATCCCATGCAAAAAGGGCGTTAGTACGAATAAAGTACCACGTATGTAAGGCAGGAAATCATAAATAAGACCAATAATGTAACGAGAGATAGAGGAGATACAACCTATAAGATCTGAGTGCCTCTGGGGGCTACTAACATGAATGCATAAGTCATATATATATATATATATAAACTTTTTAAAAAGCATACGCCTCTGTGGGCATCATCATCATCATCATATCATATCCTGCCTCAAAGATGACTCGATAAAAATGTACCCGACCATCATAAGGCTCGGTAGAGTCGTACCCGCCACGTGGAGCTCGATAAACCCAACTGATCAATGGTTGCACAATAGGTGTCGTACCTGGCCGACTATAGCGTGGCCCAATAGAGTAGAATAGATAAATATAAATAATGCATGCTCAACTCATAGAATCAAGTTCTAAACCTTTTGGAGTGACCTAATAACATTATGGATATCCCTACCATCAATATGAACCTTAGTAGGATTTGTGGATCATACACACTTGTTTAAAATAAGTTTATAAGGAAAGAACAACATGGACAACCTTAGTTTCTAGGAGTAGATCCGTTACGAATTAGCGTACCATTTATGTTCATGTCACTTTAGATCATACCAAAAGAAAGAAGTAAATGCCTAACATACCTTGTATATTCTTCCCAACCTCAAGCTATACAATTTTATGGCTCCTTAGTCTACAATAAGAGAAATGACACTCTCGTTATCGTTTACGCGTCGTAACTATTATGTAATGACCACAATCTATTTTATCAAGAAATGGACAGCACCTCCCCTATATATATGACTTCACACTAGTCAAAACAATCACAAACAGCCCAACATAGCCCTATCACCTCATACACAACATGACAACCATCCGAAAATGTTACGATAAACGACCAACAAACAACCTTATATGGAGTTTCCCGCACCTTTCTTCCTCTCAACTCCATATAAACAGTAGTAAAAAGACAACCCAATACCAACACAAAACAGCCCAAAAATAGTCCCACAAGGTCATCAACTAAAAAATAATTTTTCGGTTTACTTAAACACGTTTCGACTTATCTTTTCTTTCAAATTGAGAAATACAACCAAAAGTACATCATTACACATCATATCCTATAAAACAACCATGAATGTAACTTAAAAATAAGTTTACAACCAGCCAACTATTGCATAAGATCAAACAACATACCATTCTTCCAAAACTAGCTAGGTCAATTTTTTACGATCGAGTTACAACTCGCAAACGTATAGATAATGGAGGGAGAAGCATAAACTTACCTTGTACTGAGTATAACCACAAAACCTAGTCCTTTTTCATCAAAAATAATTTTCTCAACATGGCTACAAGAAGGAGAAAGAGAAATTAGCAAGATGTCTGGATATTTCAGCACTAGAATCGCGTGTAATGCCCAGAACACCCTAAGGTTTGTGTGAGACTTTTGGGGAGGAGTTGCAGGGGTTAAATTAGGTTTTTAAATTCTGGAAGATGGGTGCAATAATTGATTTTATAATCCTTTAAATTTCCCCTCTTGGCCGACTTTAGGAGGTTTAATTGAGACCTCTCCTTTTGGCAAGTAGGTGATGCACCTACTTGTCACCTACCAGTCTGCTCTCTCTCTCAAAAATGTAAATATCCCTCTACTCCAATATAATATCAACAAACGTTTTATTGCATTGCAAACTAGACTCATAGTTCTTTTATTTTATAGGTAGTTCATCCCCTAGTTCCAAGTATATTGGGTTAATACTCAGTTATAGTTGGCCTAATTTTCACCATATTTATGAATGGAACTTGTGATGACCTTTTTCAACTTTTGTTCCACAACTTGTTTGACATCAAAACATAAAACCAACTATCATAAGACTAAAATAACTCATAATATAATCTCCTTATAATGTTAATAACCCTTGTCTCACCCCAAAATTACATGGTAAAACATTCCAACTTTTCGACTTTCGGCGAAACTTATTTTCTTCAATTCGTTTAGCTTCTAATCCTTCAAACCCTAATTCTACTTGGTACTAATGATCAGATATTTGTAACATACATGTTAACATGATGAACTAACTTTGTAAACTTTAAAAATATTATTCTCTTTCTAAGCTTAAATTAATTGATTTATGATGTACTCTTACGTACGAAAATACGGGGTGTTACACCATTCCCCCTTGGAAAATTCGTCCTCAAATGTTTACTAATTCGCTTATCATTCTCATAACATGTAGCTCTTAAGAATTCTTTAATATTGTCCATGATGTCTAGGAAATCATTTTGTAAATAAATCCAAAGGCCAGTGTATTCCTATTGAGTTTGGTAGGTAGTGGTTGATAAGGCTTGCTTAGTTGGGTTCACTCAATTGAGCGCCTGACGGGCCTCCCGAGGTTGGGGCGTGACAGGTGAATTTGGTATTGGAAGTGCATCCGAAAGTAGATTTGGAGGTTCTTAAGTTATTTTGGAGTCATTTGGCGAAAGTTAGAAATTTGAAGGTTTTTGAGAAGTTTGATTGGAATTGGACTTTGGATAACGGGGTAGGATTCCAATTATGAAAGTTGGAGTTTGTCTGTAATGTCAAATGTGACTTGTGTGCAAAATTTGAGGTCAATCGGACATGAATTGATAGGTTTCGGCATCGAATGTAGAAGTTTGAGTTCTAAAGTTCATTAAGCTTAAATTAGAGTGTGATTCATCATTTTAGCATTGTTTTATGTGATTTGAAGCCTCAAGTCCGCATTATGTTTTGGAATGGGTCGGTGTGATTGGACAGGGTCCTGGGGGCCTCGGGTGGATTCTGGATGGTTATTCGGCCATATGAAGATTTCTAAGCCCGCTGTCATCTAGTATAAACCGCACCTGCAAGGTTTTGGCCAAAGGTGCTGGTCCATAGAAGTGGATAGAGGTGCGATATGGTATGGTGGGGAAGTGTTGAGAGCACAGATGCGGTCATCTCGGCGCAGAAGTGAGACCGCACATATGGAACGGGAGGCGCAGAAGTAAAGTGGGCAGCTGGGGGGATAGATCGTGTAAATGGTAGTTGTGCCGCACATGTAGAACTGCAGAGGTAGTCGAGCAACCTCTGGTCGGGGCTGGTAGTGTCTTCTTTAAAAATGAGGGTTCGGCTCTATTTCATTTCTTTTTCTCCTATAGGAGCCGATTTTGGGGCACATTTGTGTGCCATATTTATCAATCATAGTGGGGTAAGTGCTTTCTTCACAATTTTGAGTTAAATACATGAGTATACAGATTTGAACATGGAAACTAGTATAAATTGGGGTTTTGGTGGAAAACCTAGAATCTTGTATATTTGGATTTTGACCACGAGTTTTGGACATGGAATTGAGAATAAAATTATATATTTGATTTCATGATGTCATAGGAAAAATTTCTCTTCAAACGTTTTGGAATCCGGGCAGGTGGGCCCGAGGGTAATTTTATCGACTTTTCAAGCGAAGTTGGAAATATTTATAAATAGTATTTTTAGGAGTATTTGAGTAGATATTAATGAGTTTGCATTATTATTGACTAGTTTTGGAGCGTTGGGCATCGGTTTGAGACGTCGGAAGGGCTTGGGAGTTGGTTATGGAACTTCAGAGTGAGGTAAGTCTCGTTTCTAATCTTGTAAGAAGGAATTAACCCCATAGGTGAACTAAATTATTATGAAACTTAAAAAGTTTTCATTTGAAATTTGTCATTTTGAGATAATCGAGGAATACCTTAATAACTTAAGAAATTATGTGTAACCGCGTCGCATATATGATCCGCGAGTGGGGTAATTCTTTAAACATATATTCAACTGTATCACATGTATGATTCATGAATTCAATCAAAATTGACTTGAGGTCGGCGGATGGACTCGAATGTGAATATGGGCTCTATATCAAGCCGAACATGTTCATTACAGTAATACGCTTCTTATGAAGGAGAATTCAGAGTGTTATTTCATTGGAAGATATTTCATGAAGTGATGCATTGCAGCGTGTGAGTGATTAGACAGCTTGAAAATTGCTTATGTGTTGAGAATCACCATAGAAGTAACGTTTTATGAGAAAGGTGGCTCTTGGGATTCAGTTGGTATATCACACCTCGGTTGTGCTTGAGTTTGTAGCTTATGACGCTATATGTTCCCTCAGGGATGTTATTATGCACTTAGAGTGCTTGTGACCAAGATTTGGTATTTTATTGTAATGAGCAATTTAGCTCGATGTGCATCTTCTTACGTGAGTTCTACGTGTGGATCGGGTGGCAGACCGTCATGGGTATGTTATTTGGATCGGGTGGCACGCCGCCATGGTTATGCTATGTGGATCAGTTTGCACACTGCAACAGTGTGATGTTGAGTATAGTTTTCTATATGCTATTTTGTATGTCTTGCTTCTTGTTTTCTAAGGAAAGTCCATATTAGTGCGTGATTAGGTAATTCATTCCAGAGTTTGCTTTCTTTTTGTATCTCGTTGGAATTGGTGGCCTATTGGCACATTGTAGCATCATATGAGACTTCTGATTATGTTTGGGGAGGATTATTGCCTGAGCACTTCGTACACGAAGAGATGAGATTTTTGGATTTATGATCAATGCAATCTGAGTATATGAAGTATATTATGGAGACAACACCATTATTGGTTTCAGAATGAGGTGAAGGTTTTTGTCAGAAGTATAGACCCAATGATTCGTTGACTCGGCAGTTGATTATAAATTTCTCCACATCCCTTCCGTCATTGCGGTATATTGTAGGTTGGAGTATGACATATGTATGTCATGGGGTGAAATTGGAGCATCAGATTTGTAGGAGTTAAACTGTGTTGATCAAAAAGGGCTATTGTGGTCTGGTAAGTAAAGTGATGCTCGAAATGAATTCAGCAAAGTTATGCAGCTATGTTTGAGTACAGCGTGTGGTGATTAACATGGTGGCTTTATAGTTGGAACAGGTCGGACATGAAATTCCGGATGTTGGAATTGGGCCTTAAGGCATATCTGTTGGATAAGAGAATATCTTCAGAATGGATTGAGCTAATGTGCTCAACTGAGCTGTGGTAGCCCGGGAAAGTGCATGTGAAGTTAAACAGCAATTTCAGACCGCTCTGGTGTAGTTATCAGCATGTTCGAGGATGAACGTATGTCTAAGTGGGAGAGAATTTAATGACCCGATCGGTCGTTTTGAGTCCTAGTACTTTGTTCAGCAATCGAAGGCCATGAACAGCTTCATTTCAGGTATTATGACTTGTACATGTGGTCGGAATTAAGTTCCGGGAAGTTCAGAGTCGATTTGGAAAGAGAATTCTCATTTCGGAAGCTTAAAGTTGAAAGAATGAATTAGGATTGGAATATTTAGTAAACAAACTCGAAATCGGGATTGAAAGGTTCCAGCAGGTTCGTATGATGATTTCGGAATTGGGCATATCACCGGTTCAGGTTTCGGAAAACCCGAAAGTATTTTGGCGCATATTGTGGAAGTGCATTTTAGAAGAAAATTCATAAGTTTGGCTTGAAGTTCATTTTAGTGTTAACGATATCCGTTTCGGATTTTGAGACTGTGAATAACTCCATATGGTGATTCTGAAGTTGGGGGTGCGACCGGAAGTGAATTCGGAGGTATGTAAGTCATTTTAGAACCATTTGGCTAAAGATAGAAATTTGAAGGTTTTTAAGAAGTTTGACTGGGGGTGGAATTTTTTATATCGGGGTCGGAATCCATTCCAGAAGTTGGAGTAGTTCTGTAATGTCGAATATGACTTGTGAACAAAATTTGAGGCCAATCGTAGGTGATTTGATAGGTTTAAACACCAGAAATAGAAGTTTAAAATTCTAAAGTTCATTAAGTTTGGATTGGGGGTTGATTTGTTATTTTAGCGTTGTTTGATGTGATTTAAGGCCTCGATCAAGTCCGTAATGTGTTTTGGGATTGGTTGGTAGGTTTGGTTGAGGTCTCAGGGGCCTCGGTGGATTCCGGGTGGTTAATGGATTGAAAATGGGATTTTTGGACAGCTGAAGGAATCTTGTTGTTGGTATTTTCCCTTCTGCCGTAGGTTGACTGCAGAAGTGGCACCACAGAAGCGGAAAGGGAGCCGCAGAAGCAATTTTTGGTCAAAGGCTTGAGGACCGCAGGTGTGGTCAAGGTTCTACAGAAGTGGGACCACATCCGCGGAGAAATGGTCGCAGAAGCGGATGAGAGTATCTTGGAGAGGACCGCAGATGCGGTCAAAGTTCCACAGAAGAGGGACCACATTTGCGGGTGGAACGTCGCAGAAACGAGAAAGGTGTGGCTCAGGGAAGACCACAGATGTGGTATTTTATCCGCACCTTCGGAACCGTAGAAGCAGTCATGGAACCGCATGTCTATAAATAGCTGACGTAGTAAGATCTTTTAAGTTCTGGGTTAAGTTCATTTCTGTAAGGCCCCGTAAAATTTTTGTGCTCGAAACCTAGTAGTCGTGGTGTCATGGTCTGAATAAGGTGTATTTAAGTTTCAAAAACTGAAAGAATAAGTTTTTCTGGAAATTGTCGATTCTGCGGTCAGGAATGCGATCGCAGATCTGCTATGCAGACCGCATTCCTACCGCAGAGCTTAACAGAATGTTTTCCAAAAATTGTGTTGAAAATGCGGTCAAATATGCGATCGCAGAATGGAAATGCGGACCCTAGATCTATCGCATAATTTCTTGAGAATTTTTGAGTGTCAAATCTGTGGTGCATTCTGCGACCGTAGAACACGAATGCGGACCGCATTCTTGTCGCATATCGTAACAGAAGATGTGCAATTTTTTAGGCAATTCTGCGGTCCATTCTGCGGACCGCATGTTGATCCTGCGACCGCAGAATTGACTCGGTCCAGATTTTTATAAAATTTGACCCGACCCCTTCTTTAATAAAACACCTTCCACCTTCATTTCTCTCATATCTTCTTAGCAAAATTAGAGAGAGGAAATAGGCGATTCTAGAGAGAGAATCTAATTATCTTCAAAGAGTATTCCTAATCGTTTGGTCCGGAGGTTCTTAGGGAAAGTGTCATCTTCCCCAATCTTTACAAGGTAAAAACCCTAGTCTCTTTCCTCTAATTTTTCAGTTTTCAAAGGTAAAGAAAGAATTGCATACAATAGCTTTTGGAAATAGAATGTGATACTCATGCATGTTATTGAACTTGAATTTTTGTAAAAAGAAGTGGGTAGGAGTAAGGTTTGCAAAAATTGAAGTTGGCAACTTAGGATAGCTTCAGTGAGCTTGAGTAAGAGATTGAAAGAAGTAGAATTCGACTCCAGGTATGTATGGCTAACTTTGATTCTTGTGAAATCGCCTTTATGTGTGCAATTCGTTTGGCATGTGTTAATTTGAGAGATTGTGTGTATTTCGTTGATTTTGTTGTTGGGTATCTCATTGATGTTGAACTATGTGTGGTGTGGTATGGAATATGAATCGAAAGATAAAGAGGGAATTGAAATTGGTAAAGAATTGAGAATAATTGTTGTGATGACATATATGGCTTCTTGTGGGAAAGAAATGAAACACTTGAATTGTGATAAGTTGTTGAACATGACAGTATGGGTACTCTCGAATATGGAAACATTGTAACTTGGTTGTGATACTGGGTTGAAAAGTATTTGAGAACAAGAACCAACTTGTAAATTGCTTATGTGCACTTGTTGTGATCTTGTGTAGTGCATTATTTGCTGTTTGTGATTGTTGTGATTGAAACTGTACGGTGGGATTGGGTTGCGCGCCACAACACGAAGAAATAAGGTGTGGGTTGGGCTGATAAGGGCGGTCGAGGTAATAAGGGTGGCTGAGGTAATAAGGATGGAAAGCGATCGAAATCGCCATTGAAATTGATTTAAATCATAAATGTGAAATTGTGAAAGGAGACAGCAGGAGAGTTTGCAACCTGTGGGGCACTGATTGCCCCTTTGTTTGACTTGATTGTGTTCTTCCGTGTTTGTTTGGTTGTTGCCTTCTTTGTTGATCTTTAATTGTGTTTTGGGCTGAGAACCACTTGAGAAGAAGTAAATGTGGAAACGTGGTAGGCTGGTTTTATTAATTCTTGCTATAATTAATTGGTTGTCTTATCATCGTGATTTACTTGTTTAAATGGCTTGAGTTAACTTGAGACAAAGCTTGTCCATACATACCAGTACAATTCCAGTGTACTGACGTCCCTTTTTCCAAGGACACTACATTCGTGTTATAATTGTAGGTGGATCAGTAGTAGGTACTTTAGCTCATCGGTAGTAGCATCCTTCATCTTCCACTGCCCGTTTTGGTGAGCCCCTTTCTTCCTCGGGGTCCTGCGTGGCTCATGCCACTTTTGTTTTAGACTTCATTTTGATTTTTGTAAGGTATAGTCGGAGCCTTGTTACCGGCAAGTATTGTATCCCCTTTTGTATCCTAGAGGCTCCGTAGACATGTAAGCTATGAAATTATGGCCTATGTATATATGTGTCGGGCGTTGTAAAAATTGTAACCTTGTTAAGAAGTAATGTTTGTTGTTGTGTTGTTAAACGTATGATTCTTTATTATACAGTGGTAAAGTCTTTTGTTTATGAGTAATAAACAACCCAGGGGTAACGCGTGGGATAGAAAGGCACCCAGGTCCGCTTGACTGGGGCTACCCGGTCGGGCGCCGGTCATGCCCCTCAAATTGGGGCGTGACAATTTCAACCCTATTTTTCTTCCACTAGAGTCGATGGGAGCAACTTTGAGGTTCCATTTTCGTCACTTGTCATGAGTTAAGTAATTTATGCTAGCTTTGGTTAAATAAAAGGTTTATTAATGGATTTAGACTTGGAAAAATTGTAGGAAAAGTGAGGTTTTGGTAGAAAACCTAGAAAATTATATTTTTGGAATTTAGCCACGATTTTGGGTTTGGAAGTTAGAGAAAATTATATGATTGAGTTCCTAAGGTCATAGGTAACCTTTATCTTCGAAAATTTTTGGATTCCCGGCACCTGGGCCCGAGCGCGTTTTGATAAACTTTTCGGCTAGAGTTAGGAATTGCTATAAATTAGATTGTAATGAATAATTGAGCATATATTAATGGATTTGCATAACTGTTGACCAGTTTTGGATCGCGGTGCATCAATTAGAGTCTTCGGAATGGCGTGGAATGCCGGTTATGGATCTTCTGAGCGAGTTGATTCTCCTTTCTAACCTTATAAGAGGGAATTATCCACATAGGTGAAATAATTGATTATGTGCTCCTATTTGTGGGGCCTACGTACGCACGACGTGATGAGAGTCTGTGCGTAACTACTACTATGCTATTATCCGGGTAGTTAGGACCCAAAAGCATGTTATACTTGTATTATTTATGAACCCATTGATATCTTAAATTGCTTAAATCACGTTGAATTAGTAAGTGAATTTATAACAGTATTAAACTTCATTTGTTAAAATTATTGAAGGAGAATTGATTTTATTTGGATAATTATTCCCTGATCAATTTTTAATTGGCTATTTGAGCATGTGTTATATGTGTACCTGCAACGCATGGATGATGCGTGAGTAGGGTGATGTTTATTTATGGAACGGTCTGAACGCCTCGATAGATTAAATAGATGCTTCTATGGTTCGTTCCGTTCGAACCTCGGCAGTACATAGTTTACATTTCTGTTGGATCGGGCCATTGCCTCGGTGTGATTGGCGCATGTTAAATTGTTGCTTGAGAATTTTAAATGTGAAATCTGCCCTTCGTGGCTTGATATAAATTAATAAGACAATGAAGAATGAACCGTGAAAATCCTTTATTATTTGTTGAAGGTGTTATACCTGATTTCCATCTTCGTGAATTAGAGCTACTATATAAATCCATGATTCCCTCATATTGTTAGAATATTGTTAATCGACCTCTAGTAAGTGTCAAAGTTGACCATCTCGTCTCTACTTCTTCGAGATTAGACGGGATACTCATTGAGTACACGTGGTATACGTACTCATATAACACTTCTGTGCATTTTTATTGCACAGGTATATGTATCTCTAGCAGCCTACTAGGCGTAGCAGCGCGGATAGTTCTGGGACTAGGTGAGTTGCATTATTCGAGGCGAGCCGCAGCTAGTGCAGCCCCTTTCAGTATATTGTATTTATTTTTTGTTCACTGTATTATGTACGGGTGTTGTATTTTATTTCTCTATCAGTAGATGCTCATGCACTTGTGACACCGGGTTCTGGGAGGATTTTGGATTATTCAGTATTAAGCCCTTCATTGACTTTATGTTCATTTTTGTAAAATTTTTATTATCTAATATTTAACATATAAGAAAAATATTTTCCGCAAATATCAAACCTGGAATTTAATTATGCATCCTTGGTTGGCTTGCCTGACAGCAATGTTCGGCACCACCACGATCCTTAGTGGATTTTGGATTGTTACAGTCATGTCGATACTTTTACTCTTTGAAAATAAAATGTATGATGGATAAAACCATAATTATGGTTAAATATTCGAACATGAGATAAACTAACACTAAGAATCTGAATCAATAGAAAATAAATTATTTTTTATGTTAAAACGAAATAATCACATCTTTCAGTTTATTATTTACCAAGAGAATCATTTTAAATTATTTTCAGAATTCATCATACGAGTAATATTATTTTTCAAGTTAAAAAATCTTATGGTACATAACTTTATTCCATAAAAAGGGTGTTAGCGATTAAAAGAATTAGATCATAAAGTAAAAAAGAAGATTAGTATAATATTAAAAAGGCCATAGAAGCATTTAGCTACTCATGATAATAGCAAAAAAATTTCATAAGTGTTGGATAATTGAAAATACTAAGAAAAGATGAAGAAAACTGAGATCTCTTCGCTCCCGGATGTTTCTCGTGTGTATTCTCACGTCAAAGTGGCATCGCTCTTTCACAAATAAGTTTAGTCTTGCTTTTATACGTGATGGGTAGGTCTAGGACCGAAATAACTGTGTCCCGAGCAAACTTGGACAAGATTCATGCCACTGGCGCCTTGCCCAGTGCTTGGCACCCTCAATGGCGCTGTAAATTTTTAACTATTGACTCGTGCGCCACAGGCAGTGCTAGCATGTGCACTACAATTTCCATTTTTCATATTTTCGTCCCTTTTGGCTATAATTTTGCACATTTCGCTCCCAATTGCTTCCGAATCATTCCTACACATAAAAATACCTCAAATTAATATAAATCAACACATATTACATCCTAAATCCACGAAACAAAAGTAAAACATGAGGCGATATATATATATATATATATATATATATATATATATATATATATATATATATATATATATAGGTCGAGCGGGAGGTGCGGAGCAGATATCCTCACTTGTTTGAGACTTCAGGTATGTTTCTTGACCCGCTCGAGAACGAGCGTTTGCTTAAGAGGGGGAGAATGTGACGACCCGGCTCGTCGTCACGGGAATTACCACCCCGTTATGTTGTAATTTCATGTTTCATGCTTTTATATTAGTGTTAGAGTCTATCGGGTGAATTAGGAGTGAATTGGATTGAAAATGAGGCATATAGCCTTTTTGAAGGAAACTTGAATAAGAAAAGTCAACCCGGAGTTGACTATTTGGTTAGAGGGCTCGGAATCGGATTCCGATGATTCGGTTAGTTCCGGGAGGTGATTTGTGACTTAGGGGAGCGATCGGAATTGAATTTGGAGGCCCGGTGTAGAAATAGGCTTGAATTGGCTAAGGCTGAATTTTGGCGAAATCCGAACGGTAGGTGAGATTTTGATCCGGGGTCGGAATGGAATTCCGACAATTGCAGTAGCTCCATTAGGTGATTTTGGATGTGCCCGCAAAATTTCAGGTCATTCGGACGTCGTTTGGTCGGGTTTTTGATCGAATGTGTAATTCGGAAAGTTTTAAGGAATTTAGGCTTGAATCCGTGTGTAATTGGTGATTTTGATGTTTAGGATGGTGTTTTTATGATTGGAACAAGTTCGTATCGTGTTTTGGAGTATGTTGGTGGCTTGGTTGAGGTCTCGGGGGCCTCGGGGTGAATCCGGAGGATGCCTAACGGGCAAATTTTGTTCATAGAGTTGCTGCAGAAAATTGCATACAGTGATTGCTCTATGCGATCGCATAGAGCCATTGCGATCGCATAGAAGAGCTTGGAGAGGTGAGAAAAATGTGCTATGCGATCGCATAGAAAGGGGTGCGATCGCATAGGTTTATCAGACTGTGCATTGCGATCGCATAGCCAGTGTTGCGATCGTAGAGAAGAAAAGATTAGGCCTGGAAGGTTGTGCTATGCGATCGCGGAGGTGCATTGCGATCGCATAGAAGGGGGAATTGGCAGGAAAATAAGGCATTGCGTTCGCGTGAGAGGCGTCGCGAACGCGATGAAGAGATTTGACTGGCAGTGAGTTTAAGTTCAGAACAGAACCGGTCGCGGGTTTAATACCCAAAACCTCCATTTTTGAGTTCCAAGAGAAGAAATTGACGGGAGATTGCTGGGAAATCATCGGGGTTTCGTTGGAGGTAAGTTTTGTGGCTTAATTACATCATTTTAACATGAAATCCTTGGTTAAATTTCTGTAAATGAAAGATTAAAGGTGGGTTTGAGCCCTAGGCCTAAATTGAAGAAAAACACTGATTTGAGGGGGCAAATGGTGTCCGATTTTGGTAAATTTTATATGCCTAGACTCGTATCGAGATGAGGGTTCCGAATATGTGATTTTTGTAATTTTTCGACAAGCGTACCGAAAGTCGGGTTTTGACAACTTTGGGAATTTTGATGTAAATTGAGTTGTATTGATCGGGTGTCGTCCCATTGGCCTAATTTGTTGTATTTCTACTGTATTTGATCAGATTCTACGCGTGCGGAGCTTGATTCTCGTGGCAAGGGCATTGCGGAATAGTCGTCGCGCTGTATTGAGGTGAGTAATAGATGTGGGTGATGACCAGCGGGTTCGAAACCCCGGTATACCACTTTGTGACGCTGTATAGCGGCGAGACACGTACTCTCATGTGAGTGCGGGGTCGATTGTGATTGGGGACTATGGCTTAGTCCGACTTGTTGATACCGTGTTATGATATTAGGCTATTCTTGAGCCGTCGAACCTCCTTCTCGGATGGTTGCATACTATATATATTGAAATATTGGCTACTCTTGTGCCGAGGAACCCCCTTCTTTGGCGGTTGAGTATAATTGTGGACCGTGAGCCAGTTATTGGATCCCGCGAGGATCGTTATCATTGTCTTATCATATTGACATGTTAGTTACTACCAGTCCGTAGCTATTCCTGTTATCATGCTATTTCCAATCTCTGGAACTTGGTATTACTGTTTTCCAACTGAAAAATGATAAAAAGGTTTTCAAAACTACTTTTGAGCCTGCGAGGCCGTATTTGCATATTAGCCGATCGGTAGTGGAGCGGGCCGCGCGCCGCCGCGGTATATATGTTGGATCGGACCGCACGCCGCAGATGATATTGTGCTTGGGCCGTAGGAGCCCCTCCGGAGTCCGAACCCCCACAGTGAGCACGGGTACCCAAAATTGGAGTCGGGCCACGCGCCGTAGCGGTCATATCATGCATTGCATTGCATTTAGCTACATCCGCTAGTTGTTATACTGTGTTGCTGGTACTTGTTGGTACAGGTACAGTTGATATTGATTCTGTGACAGGGTATTTGACTACAGCTTTACATAGTGCTTTATTGCGGATTTCTTATCTCGCTGTCTTACCCTTGTTTATTACCACTGAGTCTGGCAGTACTCATTTTACTCCCCGCACCTTGTGTGCAGATCCAGGTACCTCTCAGCAGTGATCCAGTAGCTGTGCGAGGCGATATTTGTGGATATTCGAGGTAGCTGCCGAGTCCGCAGGACCCGATATTCCTTCTCACTGTCTCTTGATTTTGTATTTACTCTTCTTTCCGCACTTGGTATCTTGTAAACCTTTATACACTCATGTTCAGTAGAGACTCACGACTCTTGACCCTTGGTCTATGGGAGTTGATGTATTATGGGACTTGGTTCCCCGTTTTCGTTATATGTATCGCTGTTATTTCGTGAATTAATATGCCTAAACGGGCTAAAGTGAGCTTCTAGCTTCGTGGTTGATATTGATTGGTCAGGCCGGCTTAGCAATGTGTCGGGCGCCATCACGACCGGATTTGGGGTCGTGACAAGTTGGTATCGAGCCTAGGTTTACTAGGCCTCGCGAGTCTCGAGCCGGTTAGTAGTAGTCTTGTGGATCGGCACGGGACGCCCGTACTTATCCTCGGGAGGTCGCGAACCTTTAGGAAAACTTCACTTTTCTTGAACCTCGTCGTGCGATCTTGTTGTTCTCGAGAACCGAACTTCTATATTCTATTCTCTCGCAGATGGCGAGAATGCGAGCATCGGGACGAGGTGGACGACCTCCATTGCCACCGTTACAGGCCGTGGGCGCGGTCGTGCTAGAGGTAGAGGTAGGGCAGCGAAGGCAGTGCCAGCTGACCCGCCGTTGTACCGGCTCGCAGAGCGCCCCCAGTGGTCGATGCTCCAGCAGCCCCAGGCTCAGGGCCAGACCGTATCTATTGCTATTCCCGGTCTTCGGGAGACTCTTGCTCGGATATTATCGGTGTGTTCCGGCTTGGCTCGGTAGTTTCGGCCACCACCACCGTAGCGACATCTCAGTCCGGGGGTGGTCGGCAGACCCCTACAGCTCGCACACCTGACCCGGTTGTTCAGGGACTTCAGATGCTACAGGCAGTCCCCGCTCAGGTGGTTGCACCGGTTATTCCTCCACCTGCACCAGCTCCAGCTCCAGAGCATATGGTTCAAGTTATGCCCGATGACGAGCAGCGTCGTCTTCAGAGATTTGGCAGACTTCACCCACCCCATTTTAGTGGCGTCGAGGGCGAGGATGCCCGTGGTTTCTTGGATAAGTGTCGGAGGATGTTGCGGACGGCTGGTATTCTCGAGTCCAATGGAGTTTCATTTACTACCTTTCAGCTCACCGGTCCCGCATTTGATCGGCGGGAAGAGTTCGAGAGGCGTAGGCTCGCAGGAGCAGCACCTCTCACATGGCAGCAGCTTCTCTACTCTCTTTCTAGAGAAATATGTACCTCGGTCTCGTCGCGAGGAGCTACGTCGCCGGTTCGAGTGGTTGATTCTGTGACTCAGTATGAGCTTAGATTCACACGGTTGGCTAGGCTTGGCTAGGCATGCCACATGGATGATCCTTAATGATAGGGAGAGGATCAGGAGGTTCATTGATGGCCTCAACTACTCTATCCGCATTCTTATGACCAGAGAGAGAGTTTTGTCATCATCATTTGAGCAGGTTGTTGATATGGCACGCTCCATCGAGGCGGATCGTCGCCGAGAGAGAGAGAGGAGCGGGGGGCCAAGAGGCCTCGTGGTTCTGGTAGTTTCAGTGGTGCTCCATCTAGAAGGCATTCCCAGCAGAGCAGAGGTCGCTCATCTAGACCTTCTCATTCGGGCCGCCCGGAGCAGAGCGGAGGTTCTTATGGTCGTGGTCGACGGGGGTTTCAGCAGGTCGGTCATCGCTCGGTGCCCTTCCGGCCTGCAGGCGCAAGACCTACTTCTTCGAGCCCCGTGGTTCTTCTGCAGCCGAGGGGTTCCCTTCGGTCCCCTTCTCCAAGCACCGGGTGCATGTTATGAGTGTGGTGAGTTTGTCTACACGAGGAGACAGTGCCCTCGACTCCGTAGGGACAGGACTCGGCAGCAGAGGGACCAACCCTCATCTTCAGCACCATCTCGGCTAGTAGAGGCGGAGGTCGGTCTTCTCGTGGTCGCCCCAGGGGCGAGGAGAGATCCGGTGGAGGCCAGGCACGGTTCTATGCACTTCCTGACAGGCGTGATGCAGTTGCCTCCGATGTAGTGATTACAGGTATCATTTCTGTCTGTCACAGAGATGCCTCCGTTCTATTTGATCCAGGGTCCACATATTCATACGTGTCCTCTTATTTTGCACATCACTTGGGTGCGACTCGTAGTAGTCTTGATTTACCTGTTCATGTATCCACCCCCGTGGGTGATACGATTGTTGTGGATCATGTTTATAGATCCTGTGTTATATCTATTGGGGGTCTGGAGACCCAGGCAGATTTGTTATTGTTGGGGACGGTGGACTTTGATGTTATATTGGGTATGGACTGGTTGTCTCCGTACCATGCTATATTGGACTGTCATGCTAAGACAGTTACGTTGGCCATTCCTGGTACTTCTCAGATTGAGTGGCGGGGTTCGACTGATTTCGTCCCTAGCCGTGTTATTTCGTTCTTAAAAGCTCAGAAGATGGTTGAAAAGGGTGTTTGTCGTACTTAGCATTTGTGAGAGATGTGGGAGCTGAGCCTCCTAGCATTGTTTCTGTACCTGTGGTGAGGGATTTTCCAGATGTATTCCCCGCAGACCTGCCGGGCATGCCGCGGACAGGGATATTGATTTTGGCAATGACTTGGTGCCGGGCACTCAGCCCATATCCATTCCTCCTTATCGGATGGCACCGGCTGAGTTGAAAGAACTAAAAGAGCAGCTTCAAGAGCTTCTGGATAAGGGTTTCATCCGCCCTAGTGTGTCTCCGTGGGGTGCGCCGGTATTATTTGTTAAAAAGAAACACTACAACAAATATGATTTTTAACCACGAAACTATTAGCTACAATAGAAAATTTGTCACTAATTATCCATTTTCTGTGACAAAAATTATATTTCGTACTTAAATACATTAGGCACATACTTTTAGTGACAAAACATAAATTTCGTAGCAAATTTTTTGTCTACTAAAGTTTCCCGCAAAAAAATAATTTGGCGGCAAATATTGAATAATATTAGCCACAAAATTAATACTATTGGTGACAAATTAGTTTTGTCACTAATGTTATAGACAATTGGTGACAAATAATTGTTCGTCTTAAAATTAGTTATATTTTCGCTATGAACTAATTTCGTCACTAAAAAGTTTTATATTTTTTGCAACATTTATTTTTGTCACTAATAATCATCTCTATTTTTCCTATGCAATTATTAGGTACTACAAAAGTTCATCACTAATGACTTTTTGGAACAAAAATTTAAGTCGTACTTAAATGCACACGCTTATATACTTAGTGTAGAGACAAAAATCGTCCCATCAAAAAGATGGATTGTCTCTATTTATTTAGTAACATTAGTCACAAAATTTAAAGTTATTGGGGACAAACTAGTTTCATCTCTAATATTGTAGGCAGCTAGTGAAAATTATTATTTGGCTAAAATTAGTTATATTTTAGCGGTGAGAAAGCTTGGTGACCAAGAGAGTGTTTGGCTAAGCTTATAAGTTGGTCAAACTGGCTTAAAAGCACATTTGGCTTATGTGTCCGAATTCGTTTACCCAAAACGTTGACCAAAATCAAATTAATTCATTTTATAGCAAAAAATTATCATTTTCACAAATTTTCATATTTAAGATTTGCGGCTACTCGCCCGGACTACGTATACAAAATTACAAATCGAAGTGAAGCTAAGAGAGGTTTTTAAGGCCTCGGAACGTAGAATTTTATTTTAAAACAAGTGACGACCTTTTGTGTCATCACATATCCGAACACATAAATACTTATTTTAAAAATTAGTTCCAGCATATAGGAAAGTTTTTCAGCACTTCAAGCTAGTCAGTTATTTACAATATAAACAACTAATCCAAACGGGCTCTAACTATATTATCTATAATATATTAAAAGTCAAAAGCCCTTGGCAAAATATCGTTTGTCTTTTTATCTTTCAAAAATAAAATTCACGATACATAAAATTATCATTAATTATTGCTCAAATATTTATGAATATTCATTGAATTAGTAACATTAGTTCCAATATAGTATTAATAAACGAATTGGTAAAAATACAGATTTAAAGTAATACGGATAAAATAGCAGAAGACAAAATATAATCTAAATGAGTTATCTTTAATTATATTTTCTTCCTTTGCATCTGTCCAACAAATGACAACTTATATTAAGTTATTTGTCATAAAATATTAACTCAATATTGACTATTTTTAGATTTTACATTGCCACTATTAGCTTTAGCTTTTTGTTGAGGAGTTGACAGCAATAATTTTTTTCCCCACAACGTCAGTAATATTTTGTTAATTTTAATATGGCAGAAATTGAATTTAATTACTAGTAAATATGATAATAATCATGAATTGCTACTTGCTAACAAATTTTTTAATCTTTTGGTATTTTGTGCCTTTATGGTAATACAATATATTCAAAGTGTAGGTAAATTTACACCAATAAATTTTCATAGCTGTTATCATTGATAAAATACTTAATTTCTTTTGCCATAAAATAAAATACTTAATTTTCTTGCAACTCTTTTTTGTTTCAAACTTTTTCTTCAAAGTTCACAAAAAACGTGACGGCAAATTTCCCTCCCTTTACCCCAAATCCCTCTTTTGGTTGACTACAACAGTTATTTTCACTTCTCCCTAATTTTCCTCCTCATAACTCTTTATGAGATCTCCAACCCCCAATCAAATCCTTACCCACGTAAAATCTGTTATCATTTTCACCAATATATTACTTCTTTCTCTCTTTCTCAATCTCTCTGTATAATGTGTTTATTCTCCAAAACTTTTTGTTGATTTTAATAGCATAGAAGACCCAATCTGAGATGATGGGCATTTCAAGACAAAGGTATATAATCTACTCTACTTTCTTTCGATATGTATTTAGGGAATTATATATTTGGGTATCTCCAGATGGCATATGATATATATGTATTAGTGTATTTTTATTTATTTTAATTTTATTGTAAGGGTTTTGTCTATTCTTCTCTAATTTTTGAGATGTTAACAACTCAAACTTTTATCTCATAGTCTGAATGTGGTTACAGCCACAGAAGAATTGGAGTAAGTATCGTTATCAGTACTTATTTCTCGTTATGTTATTCTTATTAATTAATATTTGATTTGATTTATAATTAACATTTAAAATATATATTTTCTAAATCATGTGATCATTAAGTATGTACTAAAATTATAACTTTTTCCCCTTATTCTCAGGTACATGAAGATGAGAATTATTAGACACATACTAGCATTTGGAGAAGCAACACACTTTATTTTTTTTATAATCAATACTTGTGTATTTTGATTAGACTTCGCGTTAGATAAACTTTGCTTTATTTACATGTTTTAGTTTTAGGAGTTTGTAAGAGATATTATTGTAATATGGTATAGTTCTTAATTTTATGTATGATCATAGGTGCAAATTTTGGTTGTTATCTTGTACTACGTTTTATTATATTATTTTCAATTAGTTTACTCGAGATTCACCTTTTTATTGACTACAAATTTACTTTATTTTCTGTCAATTGTAATTGTCATTAATCATGATTATTATAGTAATAATTTTATTTTATCATTGAAAACAATATTTTTCACGACAAAATAATAGTTTTCCATTACAAAATTATAGTAATTTAAAAAAAAACAAAGTTGTCTCTAATTTGTCTATTTAGAGATGAAATATTTTTTTGTCCATAAATGATAGTCTTTAATGATAAAATTGCAACGTCACTAATTAAATTAAATAATTAGTGACGAGGAATTTTTGTTGGCATAATGCACCTTTTAGTGACGAAACTATACTATTAACTACAATTTTTTAAATATTTTTTGTGACAAACAAGTTTGTCATAAATAGGTGTATATTTAGGGACGAAAAAAAATCGTAGTTAATATAATTTTATTTAGTGACGAAACACAAAGTTGTCTTTGTATACTATTGGTGACGGTGTTTTAAGGACGAACGATTGACAAAAAAACTTTAGTCACAAAAGTTATTTGGTGACGAAAAATTAAATTTGGGTGACGAAATAATTCATCACTAATAATCAAATTTGTTGTAGTGAAAGATGGTTCCATGCGAATGTGTATTGATTATAGGCAATTGAACAAAGTGACAGTGAAGAACAAGTACCCTCTACCGCGCATAGATGATTTGTTTGATCGGTTACAGGGTGCGAGGGTGTTTTCTAAGATCGATCTTCGTTCAGGCTATCATCAGCTTGAAGATCATGGGCTCGGATATTATGAAGACTGCATTCGGGACCCGATATGGTCATTATGAGTTTCTTGTGATGTCTTTTGGGCTGACCAACGCCCCAAGAGCATTTATGCATCTGATGAACAGTGTGTTCAAGCCCTATTTGGATTCATTTGTGATCGTGTTCATTGATGACATTCTAGTCTACTCCCGTAGTCGAGAGGAGCATGCTCACATTTGAGTATTGTGTTGGAGAGATTGAGGGAGGAGAAGCCATATGCTAAATTCTCCAAGTGCGAGTTTTGCTCGAGTCCGTAGCATTTCGGGACATGTGGTGTCTCGTGATGGTATTCGAAGTTGATCGAGAAAAGATAGTAGGCGGTGCGTAGTTGGCCTCAGACCGACCTCGGCCTACGAGAGATCGGGAGTTTTCTTGGTTTGGCGGGATATTATCGCCGGTTTGTTCGAGGATTTTCATCCATTGCTTCTTCATCGACTAAATTGACCTGAAGGGTGCACCATTCGTGTGGTCGGATGAGTGCGAGGAGAGCTTTCGAAGCTCGAGACAGCCTTGACCACGGGCTCCGGTGTTAGTATTGCCATCAGCCTTAGGTTCATATACCGTTCATCGTGATGCCTCGAGAGTGGGGATAGGTTGTGTGTCGATGCGGGAAGGTAAGGTAATTGCTTATGCTTCTCGGCAGTTGAAGCCACACGAGAAGAACTATCATGTTCATGATTTGGAGCTAGCCGCCATTGTTCATGCATTGAAGATTTGGAGGCACTATTTGTACGGTGTGTCTTGTGAGGTGTATACCGACCATCGTAGTCTCGAGCACTTGTTCAAACAGAAAGACCTTAATTTGAGACAGCGGAGATGGCTTGAGTTGCTGAAGGATTATGACATTACTATATTATATCATCCGGGAAGGCCAATGTGGTGGCCGATGCTTTGAGCCGGAAGGCGGTCAGTATGGGGAGCTTGGCATATATTCCAGCTGAGGAGAGGCCACTTGCTTATGATGTTCAGGTGCTAGCCAATCGGCTAGTGAGGTTAGATATTTCGGAGCCCAACAGGGTATTGGCTTGTGTTGTATCTCGGTCATCTCTATATGATCGTATTCGTGAGCGCCAATATGATGATCCACATTTGGCTGTCCTTAGGGATAGAGTTCGGCATGATGATGCTAGAGATGTCACCATTGATAGTGACGGCGTATTGAGGATGCAGGGTCGGATATGTGTGCCCAATGTTGATGGCCTTCGTGAGTTGATTCTGGAGGAGGCCCATAGCTCGCGGTATTCTATCCATCCAGGAGCCGCGAAGATGTATCAAGATTTGAAACAAGACTATTGGTGGAGAAAGATGAAAATGGACATTGTCAGACATGTAGCACGGTGCCTCAACTGTCAGCAGGTTAAGTACGAGCATCAGAGGCCCGGCGGTGTATTTCAGCGCATTGTTATTCCTTAGTGGAAATGGGAGAGGATCACTATGGACTTTGTTATTGGACTCCCTCGGACGGCGAGGAAATTTGATTCTGTATGGGTGATTGTGGATAGACTGACCAAGTCAACTCACTTCATTCCGGTTAGTACTACCTACTCATCGGAGCGGTTGGCACCGATCTTTATTCGAGAGATTGTTCGGTTGCATGGAGTCCCGGTGTCTATCATATCCGACAGGGGTACTCAGTTCACTTCTCACTTTTGGAGAGCATTTCAGCGAGAGATGGGTACACGGGTCGAGTTGAGTACAACATTTCACCCCCAGACAGACGGGCAGTCTGAGCGTACTATTCAGATTCCGGAGGATATGTTGCGAGCTTGTGTGATTGACTTTGGTGGTTCGTGGGACGAGTTCCTACCACTTGCCGAGTTTGCCTACAACAACAGCTATCGGTCGAGTATTCGGATGGCCCCGTACGAGGGATTGTATGGCGGCGGTGTAGATCCCCCGTGGGATGGTTTGAACTCGGCGAGGATAGATTGATAGGGACCGAGTTAGTCCGGGATGCTCGAATAGAGCAAAGTTGATCCGGAGAGGCTTCGTACGGCACAGTCTCGTCGGAAGAGTTATGCGGATCGTAGAGTTCGAGAGTTGTCTTTCATGGTTGGTGACCGAGTATTGTTGAAGGTTTCACCCATGAAGGGTGTCATGAGGTTTGGGAAGAAAGGAAAGTTGAGTCCCAGGCACATTGGTCCTTTTGAGATACTTAGGAGAGTTGGAGAGGTGGCATATGAGTTGGCCTTGCCGCCCGGCTTATCCAGCGTTCATCCAGTATTCCATGTGTCTATGCTCCGGAAGTACATTGGAGATCCGTCTCATGTATTAGATTTCAGCACCATCGAGCTTGATGGTGATCTATCCTATGATGTGGAGCCTATTGCTATTTTGGGTCGTCAGGTGAGAAAATTGAGGTCCAAGGAGATTGCATCGGTTAAGGTTCAGTGGAGAGGTCGACCCGTGGAGGAGGCCACTTGGGAGGTCGAGCGGGAGATGCGGAGCAGATATCCTCACTTGTTTGAGACTTCAAGTATGTTTCTTGACCCGCTCGAGGACGAGCGTTTGCTTAAGAGGGGAGAATGTGACGACCCGGCCCGTCGTCACGGGAATTACCACCCCGTTATGTTGTAATTTCATGTTTTATGCTTTTATATCAGTGTTAGAGTCTATCGGGTGAATTAGGAGTGAATTGGATTGAAAATGAGGCATATAGCCTTTTTGAAGGAAACTTGAATAAGGAAAAGTCAACCCGGAGTTGACTATTTGGTTAGAGGGCTCGGAATCGGATTCTGATGATTCGGTTAGTTCCGGGAGGTGATTTGTGACTTAGGGGAGCAATCGGAATTGAATTTGGAGGTAAGGTTGAATTTTGGCGAAATCCGAACGGTAGGTGAGATTTTGATCCGGGGGTCGGAATGGAATTCCGACAGTTGCAGTAGATTCGTTAGGTGATATTGGATGTGCCTGCAAAATTTCAGGTCATTCGGACGTCGTTTGGTCGGGTTTTTGATCGAATGTGTAATTCGGAAAGTTTTAAGGAATTTAGGCTTGAATCCGTGTGTAATTGGTGATTTTGATGTTTAGGATGGTGTTTTTATGATTGGAACAAGTTCGTATCGTGTTTTGGAGTATGTTGGTGGCTTGGTTGAGGTCTCGGGGGTCTCGGGATCATTTTTGGATGCCTAACGGGCAAATTTTGTTCATAGAGTTGCTGCAGAAAATTGCAGACAGTGATTGCTCTATGCGATCGCATAGAGCCATTGAGATCGCATAGAAGAGCTTGGAGAGGTGAGAAAAATGTGCTATGCGATCGCATAGAAAGGGGTGCGATCGCATAGGTTTATCAGACTGTGCATTGCGATCGCATAGCCAGTGTTGCGATCGCAGAGAAGAAAAGATGAGGCCTGGAAGGTTGTGCTATGCGATCGCGGAGGTGCATTGCGATCGCATAGAAGGGGGAATTGGCAGGAAAATTTAACTCTATGCGATCGCATGGGGTCATTGCGATCGCATAGAAGGATTGGTCTGGCAGTGAAATTAAAACCAGAACAGAACCAGTCGCGGGTTTAATACCCAAAACCTCCACTTTTGAGTTCCAAGAGAAGAAATTGACGGGAGATTGCTGGGAAATCATCGGGGTTTCGTTGGAGGTAAGTTTTGTGGCTTAATTACATCATTTTAACATGAAATCCTTGGTTAAATTTCTGTAAATGGAAGATTAAAGGTGGGTTTGAGCCCTAGGCCTAAATTGAAGAAAAACGCTGATTTGAGGGGGCAAATGGAGTCCGATTTTGGTAAATTTTATATGCCTAGACTCGTATCGAGATGAGGGTTCCGAATATGTGATTTTTGTAATTTTTCGACAAGCGTACCGAAATTCGGGTTTTGACAACTTTGGGAATTTTGATGTAAATTGAGTTGTATTGATCGGGTGTCGTCCCATTGGCCTAATTTGTTGTATTTCTACTGTATTTGATCAGATTCTACGCGTGCGGAGCTTGATTCTCGTGGCAAGGGCATTATGGAGTAGTCGGCCCGCCGTATTGAGGTGAGTAATAGATATGGGTGATGACCAGCGGGTTCGAAACCCCGGTATACCACTTTGTGACGCTGTATAGCGGCGAGACGCGTACTCTCTTGCGAGTGCGGGGTCGATTGTGATTGGGGACTATGGCTTAGTCCGACTTGTTGGCACTGTGTTATGATATTAGGCTATTCTTGAGCCGTCGAACCTCCTTCTCGGATGGTTGCATACTATACTGTGATATTGGCTACTCTTGAGCCGTTGAACCCCCTTCTTGTGCGGTTGAGTATACTTGTGGGCCGTAAGCCAGTTATTAGATCCCGCGAGGATCGTTATCATTGTCTTATCATATTGACATGTTAGTTACTACCAGTCCGTAGCTATTTCTGTTATCATGCTATTTCCAATCTCTGGAACTTGATATTTCTGTTTTCCAACTGAAAATGATAAAAAGGGTTTTCAAAACTACTTTTGAGCCTGCGGGGCTGTATTTGCATATTAGCTGACTGGTAGTGGATCGGGTTGCGCGCCGCAGCGGTATATATGTTGGATCGGACTACACGCCGCAGTGATATTGTGCTTGGGCTGTAGGAGCCCCTCCGGAGTCTGAACCCCCACAGTGAGCACGGGTACCCAAAATTGGAGTCGGGCCACGCGCCGTAGCGGTCATATCATGCATTGCATTGCATTTAGCTACATCTGCTAGTTGTTATGCTGTTTTGCTGGTACTTGTTGGTACAGGTACAGTTGATATTGATTCTGTGACAGGGTATTTGATTAGAGCTTTACATAGTGCTTTATTGCGGATTTCTTATCTGCGCTGTCTTACCCTTGTTTATTACCACTGAGTCTGGCAGTACTCATTTTACTCCCTGCACCTTGTGTGCAGATCCAGGTACCTCTCAGCAGTGATCCAGTAGTTGTGCGAGGCGACATTTGTGGATATTCGAGGTAGCTGCCGAGTCCGCAGGACCCGATATTCCTTCTCACTGTCTCTTGATTTTGTATTTACTCTTCTTTCCGCACTTGGTATCTTGTAAACCTTTATACACTCATGTTCAGTAGAGACTCATGACTCTTGACCCTTGGTCTATGGGAGTTGATGTATTATGGGACTTGGTTCCCCGTTTTCGTTATATGTATCGCCGTTATTTCGTGAATTAATATGCCTAAATGGGCTAAAGTGAGCTTCTAGCTCCGTGGTTGATATTGATTGGTCAGGCTGGCTTAGCAATGTGCTGGGCGCCATCACGACCGGATTTGGGGTCGTGACAATTTTAATATATAGGTTTTGGGGCTTCATTTGGGGTCATTCTCTACTAATTTTATAGAGTGGTGAGATATATGCGTATGAACATCAAGCTAAATATGCCAGTATCAAACAAGTAACAAAAAAAATTATCTCCTCTTTTTATACTCCTAAAATAAATAAATAAAATAATCTAATCTTAAAGAAATTACCCGGTTCAAGTTACATCCCCTGGAAAAGAAATGATGCAAAAAGAAAATTCAAATGGGATTATTATCCAACTAAAACTAACTAAAAAAGAAAAGAAAATATTTTTGGATTTTTTGTTGGACTTTAATCCCTCAAGACAGTTGTCCACAAAATCCATCATCGGGAAAATTCGCAATTATTTTTTAATTCGTTTTCATTTGATTAAAATAAAAACTACTATAACAAGAACGAGTGCTACAACTTAGTTAAGATAGCACAGAAAATCACACAGACAATCTCCATACTCCATACTTAAAATTGTACATTATCCTCAATGCACACTGAAAAATAACAAGAGAGTAAAAGTGTCACGATCCAAATTCCATATGCGGTCGTGGTAGCGCCTCTCATGAAGACAAGGCCAGCCAACAACCCCAAATTCTCTTATTAAACAACTATTAAGCATAATGAATAGAAAATATGTCTTATTGACATTTAACTATTAATTCCATCCCAATACAACCCGACCGGGGTGTCGCAAGTCACGAGCATCTAATAAGTAGGGACGATACTATTGGGCCAACGATATATATATATATATATATATATATATATATAAGGTAAAACTAGAATTCAAAGACGGAGTGCGGTGCCGCGAATGCTGACGGTCACCTTGCTCAACTACCACAATATAGCCTTCGGTCCTGCTAATAACCCACTACCGGGTGAACAATACCTACAACTGCATGCAAGGTACAGTGAGTAAAGTGAGAACTTCCAACTCAGTGGTAATAAGAGAGAATAATAACTGAGCAAAAAGAAAATACGTTTGGACACACCAAAATGCTATAAAAAGATGGTACAACCCTTTGAAAAAAATCGTAATACTCTGAAAATCCTTTAAAAAATCTCAAGATCAGTTAAAGATCTCTTTTACAAATATCTCTTTTTTTCAATAGCCAAGCATATAAATGCTACATCTTATAGAGCAAATCGGCTCATAAATCGGCCCCTTGGGCACAACACTCCTTAACATATACCAGCGTATCTAGTCAACAATGCAAGTAACAGTATGTATGCCGATTATATATGAGTGCTAAATGTCATGTCATGCAGTACAAACATGAGTAAGTGCATGAATGCAATGCATAAGACCATTGCAGCGCGCAGCCCAATCCATTTGGGTACACGCGCTCACTGTGGGGGTTCATACTCCGGAGGGGCTCCTACAACCCAAGTGCACCATATAATATACTACTGCGGCATGCAGCCCGATCCATACAATATACTACTGCAGCGTGCAGTCCGATCCATGCATGCATATGCATATGCACACATAACACTCGAGGCCTGAAAGCCTCCTCACATATCACTCGAGGCCTGAAATCCTCCTCACATATCACTCGAGGCCTGAAAGCCTCCTCATATCTCACTCGAGGCTGAAAGCATCCTCACATCTCACTCGAGGCCTGAAAGCCTCCTTATATCACTCTTCATGCCCTCACATATGGCCCTCGGCCTCAATCAGTCCAAAAATAGTCAAAACTCCCCTCGGGCATCAGTAAAACAATAATACTCAGCTCAAATGATAGTTCAAATATAGTTTAAAACTCCAAGTTTGAGTAAAATATAGCTGATTTCATAAAATAGTGTAAATCACACGGACAAAGTTCAAATAATATTTTAAATAGTGAGGAAAACAATGATGATAGTTCATAAAGAGTTCAAACAATTGCCAATAAGCCCAAACTCCGAAAATGAGCCCAAATCATAATGATAACAACAAATTGTTTGCAAATACGCGGTAAAACCAACAATCGGGATGGACCAAGTCACGATCCCCAATGGTGCTCTACCCTACGCTCAGGTCCAGCGTGCAAGTCACCTCAATACATCACTAAGATGTGCAAATTCGGGGTTTCAAGCCCTTAGAATATCATTCCCAAGTATTACTTACCTCGAACCGGTAAAATCTCAAGCCCGTAAAGCCTTTTCCCCTCAAATTGACCTCCACGCACGTCGAAACTAGCAAAAAACAGAGCAAATACATCACAATATGTAAATGAGACAATACCCAGTCGAAAACAATTGAATTATGGCAACAACCAAGAAACTAGCAAAACCCGAGCCCTTGGCCCGCTTCTCGGAAAATTACAACACTTACATTTTCAGAATCCTCGTCTCGCCACGAGTCCGTACATATAAAATTTATCAAAATAGGAGTTCAAATGGGCCATCAAATTCCAAATTTACATATCAAAAACCAAGCCCTAATTTCTTCAATTTGTTTACCCAATTTCAGAGAATTAATGGATGAATCTTCGATAGAATCATGTATTTAACTCATAAAACTTACCTCCAATCGATTCCCAGTCGCAAGCCTCCTTGCCAAAAGCTCCCAAGCTTGCTCAAAAATGGTGGAAAATGAACCCAAGTTGCGGAAAATGTTATAAAAACAGGTCTGCCTAGGTGACCTTCCTCCTATGCGAGTGCGGTCAACCCTATGCGTTCGCATTGAACGACTTATGTTGACCCAGAAATTACTCTACGCAAACACAATACTTTTGTAAAGACCCGGTCGGTCATTTTTGAAATTTACTCCCCGATCCCCAATTAACTGCTTTCCCTAAGTTCATTTATGCTATTTTTGTTTTGCCGGGATGTTCAGTTCTAGAATTCAGAGTGTTTTGGGACACTTAGTGCCTAAATGAGAGCTTAATAGTTGAAAACTGGTCCGTATTCGGAACAGTGTTAAGACAACCTCATAACGGAAATTTGATGGTTCTGTTAGCTCTGTTAGGTGATTTCGAGGTTGGGAGTGTGTTCGGAATGTATTTTGGAGGTCCGTAGCTCATTTATGCTTGAAATGCCAAAGTTTGAAAATTTTGAAAATCCGGTTGATAGGTGAGATTTTGATCCATGGGTCGGAGTGGAATTTCGATAGTTTTAGTAGCTTCGTTAGGTGATTTTGGATATGTTTGCAAATTTTCAGGTCATTCAGACATCGTTTGTTCGGGTTTTTGATAGAATGTAGGTTTCGGAAGTTTTGGTTGAAACTTAGGCTTGAATCCGCCATGATTTGATGATTTTTGTGTTTAATGATGTGTTTTTATGATTGGAACAAGTTCGTGTCGTGATTTGGAGTAGGTTGGTGGTTTTGATTGAGGTCCCGGGGGCCTCGGGGGTATTTTCGGGGGTCAAACGGACCATTTTGAGTTGATGAACACGTCAAATTTGCTGTCATGAGTGTTGCAGATGATTGCTCTATGCGATCGCAATGGGTGTGATGCGATTCAATAGAAGGCTTGGGAGGAGGCTCAGATTTGTATGAGTGATGCGATCGCATAGTTGTGAAGGTTTGTTCTCTGCGATCGCAGAGGTGATATGCGATTGCATAGTGTATTGGCCAAGGGTCCCAGGTCCCTATTTTTGTTCAATGCGATCGCGGGTGTGTGAATGCGATCGCATAGGTTTGTTTGGTAAAGCAATGCGATCGCAGGGGTAATTGTGCAATCGCATAAGGTAATTTTTGAAGGCCGGAAAGTTAGTTCTATGCGATCGCATAGAGTCATTTACTGGGCAGACAGAAACAGTTATTAGATTTTCATCCGCGAGGGTTCTCCCATTTTTACTCAAACTCAAGCTAGGGAGCTCGGTTTTGGGGGATTTTTTCGAGGGTTTTTCAGAGGCAATTATTGGGTAACGATTCCTTACTCCCTTATGATTATTATCCACTAATCTAAACTCGAATTCTTCCTTTAATTTCGGATTTTGGGTGTAATTAGGGGTAAGTTTCTTAGAACAAACTTTGATGATTTGAAGGGGCAAATGAACTGTGATTTCGATAAATTTTATATGGTTAGACTCGTCAGAGTACGAGGGTTCTGAAAATGTCAAAATATTTCGATTCCGAGCCAATGGTTGGAGAGGTATTTTGGTCATTTTACCCATTTTCGCGCTGTAGCTTTAGTTTTAACAATGTATTTAGTGACTTGCGATGTTATTTACACTATGTAATTGGTTTGAATAGATTTGGGCCACTCAGAGTCGGATACTCGTGGTAAGAGAGTTATTTCTTAGCGGTTTTGTACCGGGATTGAGGTAAGTGACTTGTCTAACCTTGTGTGGGGGATCTTCTCCCCTAGGATATATTATGTGTTGATTTAAATGCCTTGTACTCGAGGTGACGGGCATGTACTTGCTTAAATTGTTGAAAAACCCACTTTACTTGAATTGCTCAATCAGTTTTATCTCTGTTATTTGATTGGTGTAATTGCTGTGAGCACGTGATTTTCGCCCTACGTGAGAATTACTCCCAAAATTTCAAAATAAAATAGTATTGGTGTTGTGCGTGATTTTTGTGGATTATATGTTATTGTTCTCTCATTATTTGCGTTTGTGTGTCCGTGTCTTTTGTTTAAATAAATAAAAAATAAAAATATATTACATATATAAAATTCGAAGTTTGCAATTTATAGTAATTAAGTTGGTTTTACGAAAATCAAAAAAAAAAAACAACAAAAAATGTGTTTTTGGCATTTCTAGCATTTAATATCAAACTTGTGTGATTTATTTTGATTGATACTTATTTGTGTGTGCTAATTACTAGTATAACTTAATTAGTATTCTTATAAGTTAATTTGATTTTTTGTAATGTAATTTAGAATTTTTCTTATTTAGGAATTAAAGTAAACAAAAAAAGAGAAGAAGAAAAGGAACAAAATATAAGAGAAAATCGGACCAAGCCCAACACTCCAAGCCCAATTCTTGAAACCCAACCCATATACACCCAAATCCGACCCATTCCTAAGATGGACCGACCCAACCCCATTTTTGTTTTGATCTCAGCCGTTGGTTGTTATAATCCAACGGCTAAGATTAAAAGCCTGATTTTAATTTACAAAATGCCCCCAAACCCTTATGCCCGAATTCATTTCATCTCTTTCACTCCCCTGTATCATCAACCCTAGCTAAGCCGCCCCCAAATCCCCACCGTCTCCGGTGGTGGTGCCACCGTAAAACATCGCCAAATTAACACCCCAACATCCTCATGGTCTCCCATTTCTTAATCTTCACTCAATCATCCTCGAATATGGCCCTATCTGTTCGAATCTTGAATTTAAAGTTTTCGAGTTTTAGAAGAACAAATTTAAAACCAGATAATTCGGCTCTTCAGGAGTTTGTAAAACCAATTTCATCGCAAGATAAAGACATTCATTTGGTCTTGGCGAAGAACAAATGGTTGACTTTATTTGGCGATGTTAATTGGAAGGTTGGTCGTCCACCAGCACGAGCCGAGCAGGTGAGTTATATTTTGTGAGTTATGATTCTTAGTTTGTTTTCCGATTGATCATTTAGTTCGTTTCCATCTTTTTCTCTAAATGATTCAGTCAAGATTTGGATTAGTTTGTTATTTTTGAAACTATTGTTTGTTCGTTCGTGTACGATTATCGAATATGAATCAATCGTGTGACAGTTAAATCCGTTACGAACTGGATACAGAGTTTAATCGATACTTGAACGTTACTGTTTTTGATTTTTGGGGAGATTTATGCCTGAGGATTTGAGTCGCTTTGTTGACTGTTCGACTCACTGGTTAAGCTCGTTGTTAATTGATTTTGGTTATCTTGCTGAATCCTAATGTGTGTATTGCTGAGTTTAATAGATAACTGGATAGTTGTTTCTTTTCTGAGTTTAAGATTACATCCTTTTTAGCTAAGTTTGCATTGAGAATATGGGTTGGTTATAGCTGCATTCCTAATAGAGTTTCGAGGGTAGTTTGGAATTTGAGAAGATGAAAATGATCCATCAAGTTGTTGATTAGGTAATACTATTGGATTAATAAGTTAATCAATACACTGTAGTGTCAGAAAGGAAAGGAGATCACATGGACACCATGTTCACAAAGTTTGAAAGAATTTGAACAAAGATATGGGCTGCTAACACATTTTGAATTAAAAATAGGATTAGATATTAAGTAGTGGGCTGGGCAGAGAATATAAGGGTCAGAAATTAGTTTTTAATACTGTTAGGTGCTCTTAAGAGCTGTAAATCAGGAAAACACATGGGGGGGTGATTAAAAGATTAAAGAGAGGCATGTGTAGGGGATAAGAGGGGGAAGGCTGTTCTATTTTTGGTCTATAAAAGGGGAGGCTAACAGGAGAAACATTATAGGCAGTGATAACTGGAGTAACTGGAGAGAAAGGAGACTGATAAAATACATTGGATATACAGAGAGTAAGGGCTGACAATACACATATACAAGACTATAGATAGAGAAAGCTAGGAAGCATAGACCAAGAGACTGTTTCATTGGCTTTTGGTCACTGTTTTCGTGTGTTTTAGTTGGGAGTGGCTGAGTGTTTGGTCATTTGGTTGCTTGTTGTTCCTGTGTTGGTGTTACTGATCTCCTGTTTCTGCTACTGCTGCGATTGAGTTTGTTGTTGGCCTGGGTTGTTGTGTGGCTGCTGTTGGTCCATTAGTTGTGGTTGTCCCTGCTGTTGGTTCTTAGTTCTCATGCTACTGTTGTTGGTTTGCTTCACTGGTTGGTTTTTGTTGCTGTGATTGCACCTTGGCTTTTGTTTTGTTCTATCTTCTGGGTGTTGCCTGGTGCTGTTTGCTGTGGTGTGTCGATTTGTTGTTGATCCTGCTGTTGGGATTGTTGACTGGCCACTGGTTGCTGTTGTTCTCTTGGTTGTTGTTGTTGCTGTGTATATAGTGGCAGTAACTGCCACTGGTTGCTGTTGGTCTGCTGTTTACTTGGTTTCATCGGTTTAACTGATCTCCATTCTCTTGCTTTGTCGATTTCCAGGTATTTCATTACTGCCTGAAGCTGTAGACATGAATGGAAGCAATAAAATTTATGTTTATTGATTATCATGTCCTTGTAACTCATATCAAAACTTAGTTAGATACATGTGTACTCATTAAGAAGAGCCTGAACATGTAGTAGACTGTATGGGTTGTCACTGTATTAACTTCATATTTCCCTAGCCTGTTATAGTAGAAATGGTCTACTGGAAAACACACTATGTAATGGACAGTTGAATCAGTGAAATACATGCTGTTATAGGTGTTAATTTGTCCAAGTTAAAAGTGTATAACACCCAGTGTAGAAGTAAATAGAGGCATAATGATGGTAGCTTGGTCGAAAGTTATGAATTAGTAAGTACCATGTTCAATGTTCGAGTAGTTAATTGTAACAATAAGCATGTAAATCCCGTTTTATCCATAGTTTGTTTAAAAAGGGAATCAGGACGATTGATATATCACTTCATTGCCATTTGATTATCCGTACATTTTAGTTCGTGTATATTTACTATGATCTAGATCTTTTACACGAAAACTGATTATCAATTAGATTAGATTAAAATCAGAAGCATGTTCAATATTCTTTTCTTAAATAAAACGAAAAGTTTTCTATTAACTAATTAGCTTAGCTAATTTGAATAAAAATCGAAGTTTAAGTAGTTTAAGAGCACAGTAAAGAGGAAATTGTCTTTTGGCGTTTAATTTTGAGTCGGGGCTCTATTGAATGGCCCAAATGAAAGAAAGTATCAAACTAGTAGGTAATGATAAACGATTAACATTTTCTTTGTTAGAGATAAATCAAGTAGAGAATATAGTTCATCTTAGGATCGGCCTTAATAATAATGAGATGAGCCTCGCCAAACGCGAATACACAATCGCGGGGCCCTCTAATCAGTTGTCATGAAAACTTAGCCTTGGAAAGACCGTTTAGTTAATTTCACGGTCTTTTCCGAAGTTAATAAAGACGATAGATTCTTCAAGCGCGGTTTATAAGCGAACTACTTTCCTAAACACGGGTGCGCATTTATGTGACCCAAATCTTATTCTCGGCGAAACTGAAATACATTAAAGTCACAGGCGTACTGGTTGCGGTGTGACTCGAAATGTGTTTTCGTGACGTCGCAATTCTTCTAAAAATAAGAGCGGGGCATTAAAAGCACATAATTAAAATATATAAAAGAATCAGATAGAAACAAAAAACGACAGTTGAGCGACCGTGCTAGAACCACGGAATTCGGGAATGCCTAATACCTTCTCCCGGGTTAATAGAATTCCTTATCCGGATTTCTGGTTCGCGGACTGTTAAATATAGTCATTCTTTTCCTCGATTCGGGATTTAACCGGTGACTTGGGACACCATAAATCTCCCAAGTGGCGACTCTGAAATAATTAAATAAATCCCATCTCGATTGTCCTTTAATTGGAAAAACTCTTTGCATCCTTGCGGGTGCGGTAAAAGGAGGTGTGACAGCTCTGGCGACTCTGCTGGGGATGATAAACCCAGAACTTCGGTTCGGGGTCTAAGAATTCGAGCTCAGTTAAATTGTTGTTTTGTCTATATCTGATTTTATTACATGTTTAATTAATGTGCTACATGTCTACCGCTTTGATACTAGTTGCACTGTATATACAAACTGCTATATGTTTACCGCTTTGATATTGCGTGAACTGTATATAAAACTGTGCCGAAAACCCGTCTCTTCTTACCCCCGGGGATGTGCTTACTGGTTGAGACTCCCCTTTCTGTTAGTGTCAATACCAAAAATAAGAAAAGAGGCAGGATAAGTTACAAAGCCGGACGATCCCGCGGGTCCCCGGTACGTAGCTCCCTCCTCAAATCCGAGTTGTCCGCTCGGGTACACGGTCTAGTACCATTGAAAACATCAGGATATTAAGCCTAGATTTAGGACGTTTATTTGCATCATATCTGACTTAGGGAACTCAACACAGGGGTTGGGTCCGTCTAGGACAAGTGACCCGGTAATCAAAAGACCGAGCATGTTATATGTTGCATTTATTTGTTCTGGATTATTATTGGCTAAATTCCTGAAAAATAAAAAGAGAGGAAATTTAAAAAAAAAAAAAATCGAAATGTCAACGAAACGCTGTCGAGAGTTTGAAAAGAAAATTTTCAAAAAATAAGTGGTACAATTTTTGTTGAAATAATTGGTCAAGTAATCTGACCGAACTACGCAGGTTTGATTCTCGCCATTAGGTGGGATACGTAGGCAACCCTCATCGGGTCCAACCACCCTTTAAAAAATCAAAAAAATGTGTGTTTAATTTTGTCAATAAAATCAAAGTGATGCCGTTTTTGCAAATAGCCGAATGTTCCGAAAGGACGCCGGAAGGCTGTTTTTGCAAAAATAGCCACTTTGAATTTTTATAAATAATTTTTGGGCACAACCTTGAAATATTCCCTCGCGGAAATGTTGAAAGGTCGTAGCCGCAAAATCAAGTTTGGGTTACCACCCCTTTTAAAAAATCAAAAAATGTCGAATTTCAGTTTTTAATAAAGCGAAGTGACTCTGTTTTTTCCGAAAGGACGCCGAAAGGCTGTTTTTTTTTTTTTTTTTTTTTTGCAAAAATAGCCACTTTGAATTTTTTTTATTAATTTGTGGGCACAGCCTTGAAATATTCCTTATGGAAATGTTGCAAGGCCATAGCCGCAAAATCAAGTCCGGGTTCATACCCCTTTTATAAAAATAACCAAAAAATATCAAATTTTGATTTTATTATAAATACGTCGTGTGATGCCATTCTTGTTTAAAACAAGCCGAATGTTTTTCAAAAGAACGTTGGATGGCCGTTTTTGCAAGAATAGCCACCTTGAGTCATTTTAAATAATTTTGGACACAACCTTGAAATATTCCCTCGCGGAAACGTCGAAAGGCTGTATCCACAAAATTGAGTTTGAGTCATCACTCACTTTACAAAAATAACCACTTTATCAAATAAGCCATTACATGGCCAAAATTTTGCTGAAATAGTCACATTTTTGCATTTTAACTTCCTCAATCTTGTGTTGGCCTGTGTCGGTGCTGAACGATGCCCCGTAGGCCCCACGATAAAAATTTTGAATTTGCATCTTCTTAAATAAAATTTTGCAAAAAGAGCCACTTTGTCTAAATAAGCCATTATATGGCCAATTTATAAAAAATAGTCTTGTGTTGGTTTATGGTAATGCCGAACGATGCCCCATGAGCCACGGGATAAAAAAAAAAAATTTAAGTTTATCTTTCTGGAATAAATTTTGCAAAAATAGTCATTTTGTCAATAAGGCATTATGTGGTCAATTTTGTAGAAATAGTCATAATTGACACGAAAAATATTCTTTTTCTTGTAGAAATTTCCTACACAAGTGTGTAGTTGGAGTCGGCTTCTATAATTTTCCTTCAAAGAAAAAAAAAATCAAATAAACATTTCTTTATTTCTTGCATTAATTTGCAAGAACTACGCTCGGTCTGATTCATGCGGGGTCATGATACGTAGGCAATCTCCATAAGATTCGACCACAACTGTATATATATATATATATATAAAAATAAAAATAAAAATAAAAAATTTGATAAGGACTGGCTGAGTCCATTCTAACATGTTTTGTCTTGAATTGCAAAGTAAGTAGAAGGTGGTTGGTTTGTGACAAGCGGACAACGCAAGATCCCCGAAAGATGGTACAGGAGGAAATAACCCAAAGATTGAAAAGCTTAGAACATCGGTTGAAAAACACGCACGGGTTGGCAGGTCAAAAGAGTGTTGCTTTCAAAGATCTATGCTTGTTTCCCGATGTCCACTTGCCACCCGGTTTCAAGATTCCCAAATTTGAAAAGTACGATGGACATGGACACCCAATAGCCCACTTGAAAAGGTATTGCAATCAACTAAGGAGTCCGGGAAGAAATGAAGAATTGTTAATAGCTTACTTTGGGGAAAGCCTTATAGGAGTAGCCTCTGAATGGTTTTGGGATCAAGATGCATCTCGCTGGCACGTCTGGAACGACATGGCACAGGCCTTTGTCAAACAATTCCAATACAACATTGACATTGCCCTAGACCGCATTTTCCTTTCAAATCTGAAGAAGAAATCAAGTGAAAGTTTCAGGGAATATGCCCTTAAATGGAGAGAGCAAGCGGCTCGTGCTGAGCCACCCATGGATGACCATGAGTTAATCATTGTCTTCCTTCAGGCTCAAGAGCCGGATTATTTTCAGAACATGATGTCTGCGGTTGGTCAATCCTTCTTGGATGTAGTCAAAATGGGAGAAATGGTAGAGAACGGTCTTAAGACAGGCAGAATTATAAGTCAAGCGGCTCTCAAGGCTGCAGCTCATGCTGTCCAATTTGAATCTAGTGACACGAATGAGAGGGATGAAGAAGTCATGATGATATCAGGGTCAAGAAAAGGTTCCAGAAGACTACCTCAACGGTATGCGATGTCTCGACAAGTTTTCCATAATTCCCCCGAGCATTACTATCCACCTCCGAACCCACCATACTCGGTTGATCCACCCCAGTATGTTATTCAGCCATCAAATCATCCAAGAAAGCGAGCACGAGCATCACAAAATCTCTATCAGCCTCTGCAAAATTTCCAAATACCTTATAACCCACTTCCAAACCAAGGGTATAGAAGGGAACCGAAGTTGAAGGAACATTTCACACCAATAGGAGTTTCCTATGAAAGCTTATTTGAGAAGTTAAAGCAACAGGACATGATTGCACCCATCCCTCCAAATCATGTGGACCCACGTGCAAGGAGCTTTGACCCATCTAAAAGGTGTGAATACCATTCCCATGCCCAGGGGCACAACATGGAAAGTTGTCGGGATTTGAAAAGGGAAATAGAAAGGATGATCCAAGAAAGGTTGATTGTGATTCATAACAGTGACACCCAGAATATCGCGCTGAATCCGTTACATGCACCTGATGATACACACTTTCTGGCGGTAATGCCTGGTGACACGGAATATGAGAATCCACTCGGGAATTTGCCGACTGAAATGAGAGAAGGCCATAGTGGTTCTGATAATCAAATTCGTGGCTAAATGTGAGGCTTATCAATTGGAGAGTCATTTGTGGTGGCTTATTTTGTTGTCATTTCTATTTGTCCGAGTTATTTCATAATGGTAATCCGAATGTTGTTTTGTGGCTCAAACCTTTTATCCTTGTATTTTTCTTTTGATCATAGTGTCTCATCTAAAGGGGTCTAGGTTCGTTCTAAGGGTTGTAACCCCAGTTTTGTTTTTTGGTTGTTCGAGTCGTTGTTTTATCGGTTAATGCAATGACCTATTTTATATTATTTCTAGACATTTTCTGTTATTTAGTCCTCTCCTTCCTATAGTTCTTTTTTCTGCTAGCTCTAGTGACATGACGTGCGCGCATAGTTCTGGCCTGATCTTAAAAGTTAATCACAAAACCATTGGGAGGTGATCGAGATATTTAAATTAAATAAGAACGGTTTGAGATTATTCGAAGCCCGAGTCATGAGAAACCGGGGCAAGTAAAAGGAAACCGTTAAAGGCAAGCTGGCCAAAATTGACATGGGGTCGTTCATAACAATGAAAATGAGAGTGTTGCCCAACAGCGCTTTAAAGATATGACGAATATTAATTGTATTGTTCACGCTTGGCATGTTTTGAAGATTGGAATGACGAAGGCATTTTGTTCTGCTATCCAAACACCTTATCCATCGTCAACCCTTTGAGCCTTACTTTAAATTCTTTCATGCCCCTCCTTCGGAATTAGTTGCAAAGACTAGAAACACAAGTTTGAAAGGTAAGAGAAGAAATGGATAAAGAAAAAATAAAGAAAAAAAAAGAAAAACAACAAAAAGAGATAAAGAAAAGAAAAAGAAAAATGTGTGAAAAAAAAAGAAACTTGAAAAACAAGGAATTGGGAACTACGTTTGACCTGATTCCTCAAGGAGGATACGTAGGCGCTTCACAGCTCGGTCATAGTGTAAATAAAGAAATAAAAATCCCCAAGCTAGAAACCGGGGCAACAAAAGTTGTGTTTATAAAGGAAGATGTAGACTCCGAAGGTTGTAATTTTGAACCCATTTTGTTTTGTTTCGAGCCTTTAATACCATTTCTTTCTAGCCTTATCCAAATCCACATTACGGTCCAAAGAAAGACCTTTTGACCAATCTTTAAAAGAGGCCAAGTCAGGCAAATGAGAGAAGTCTTATCAGAATATAACACTCTGATTCCCATCGGAAAAGACTCGGATCTGCAGCAGAAGAAATATGAGAGAATCTTAGCAGTAGCACCACCAATCCCCAGCGGAAAAGTAACACAAATGAGAGAGTCTTAGCGGTGAAAACCTTCACAAGCACCATAAGGCGATGAAAGCTGAGAGAAAACCGAAATAAGAGAGGCTTGGTAGTGAAAACCCCTCGGGCACTACAAGTCGAGCGAAGGTTGGAAATGAGATAGGAAAGCCCCAGGAGAAGATTACAAAAGGCGGTTTAACGACGGATGGTAGGCTATATGTGCATATCATGTCCATTAGAGTTGGTATCCACGTTTGATAGGGTTATTTTATAATTTTTCCTTTTAGAGAGTCATCCTCGTTTTTGTCTTTTATTCTGTTTCCTTTTATCTTTCTTTTTTTTGTTTTTTTTTTATTTATCAAAAATTCCCCAATAGAGTCTGTTTGCAAGAAATGACTGCAAAATTTTCCATCAGCTTTCCAATTACGCAAGACGGGATTTTGATTGGTACACCCAAGTGGTATAAGTCAGGAAGGATCAAGCGCCAGGCCAGTGTCCAGAGGGATATTCCCCAGCAATAGGAAAATGACAAAGGGAGGGATTGATGTCAATAAGGATATCTCAAGGAAGGTTAATGACCTCAAGAAAGGTTAATGAGACTCAAAGGTTGGGAAATGCCCAGTCCTTAGATATGCCGCAAAAGAAGGAGAGATATCCCCGGCAGAAAGGTATTTTCAGTGAAAAGGGTGAATAAAGAAAATGGTTCACCAGTAAAACATGCAAGGTCTTCACAAAGGGTCACTATCATAGGAATTCTGGTGGTCAGTGGAAAAACACGTGGACAGGTTCGCAAATAAAGAGTCGTCAAGGAAGGCGGGGGATCAAGAAAGGAGAAAACTATCCCCGGCATGAATATCATCAAATGATAACATCCCCGGCAGGGTCTGACAATGAAACGCAGAGCAGGGAAAGAAGAGGAGAACCATCCCCAGCAAGAGCACCACAACCAGCCACCACATTTTAAAACTAACCAATTTTTCTTTGATTTGAAACAGGAAGAAGAGGGGTTGTTGGCAGAAAAGCATGCCACGAAGAAGATTCTCAAACTGGGGCAGAAAATTTTCTCCCGTTGCGAAAATTTTCTCGAAACCAAATACCCGGTTGGGGAAAGAAGCCGGATAACGCGAGGAAATGATCTTTGAACCCGATTATCCCCGACAGCTAAAAAAAAAAAAAAAAAAAAAAAAGAAGAGAAAACAACAAGTTGTGATAGAGGAAATTACACCCCCAGCAGACAAAGACAAAACGAGGAAGCTTGCGTTCAGAAAGGCAAGAAGTCGGTATCATCCCCAGCAGTTCTCGGAAAAATGAAACACTGATTTCGAGATTTCTCCGGCAGCACTATATCCTACAAGTTTTTTCAAGGAAGCCAAGCGCGAGTCCCGAATGAGGTTTGGAAAGAGGAAAAAGGAAAAGGGATCCCCCGACAGTGTAATCCCCAGCTGATGACATTTCAATCCCCAACGATCCCGGGAGAGAATAAAGGGTTGAAGGAAGTAGAAAACGAGGAAATAAAGAAGATTTCCCCAGCAGCATTATCCCCAACAGGTAAGTAAACAATTCCAAAGATATCCCCAGCAGTCAAGAGAAAAATAACATGACCCAGGAGGAAAGCAATTCCAGAACAAGATAATTCAGAAGAAAGGATGGCCCAAGAAGCGATGCAGGAAGAAGAAAGTGGTGCAGGAAGGCGACATGGATAGGATGGAGTTAGTGAGATGTTGTTGAAGTCAGAGGAGCCCGCCCGAAGAGAGGAATGGCGTTTAATTTTCGGAGTTGATGATTGAAGTCGGGAGCCCGCCCGAAGAGAGGAATGGCGATTTATTTTCAAAAGATGTTGTTGAAGTCAGAGGAGCCCGCCCGAAGAGAGGAATGGCGATTTATTTTCAAAAGATGTTGTTGAAGTCGGAGCCCGCCTCTGAAGAGAGGAATGGCGTTTAATTTTCAGAGTTGATGTTGAAGTCAGGAGCCCGCCCGAAGAGAGGAATGGCGATTTATTTTCAAAAGATGTTGTTAAAGTCGGGAGCCCGCCTGAAGAGAGGAATGGCGATTTATTTTCAGAGTTGATGATTGAAGTCAGGAGCCCGCCCGAAGAGAGGAATGGCGATTTATTTTCAAAAGATGTTGTTGAAGTCAGGAGCCCGCCCGAAGAGAGGAATGGCGATTTATTTTCAAAAGATGTTGTTGAAGTCAGGAGCCCGCCTGAAGAGAGGAATGGCGATTTTATTTTCAAAGGATGTTGTTGAAGTCAGGAGCCCGCCTGAAGAGAGGAATGGCGATTTATTTTCAAAAGTTGATGTTGAAGTCAGGAACCCGCCTGAAGAGAGGAATGGCGATTTATTTTCAAAAGATGTTGTTAAAGTCGGGAGCCCGCCTGAAGAGAGGAATGGCGATTTATTTTCAAAAGATGTTGAAGTCAGGAGCCCGCCTGAAGAGAGGAATGGCGATTTATTTTCAAAAGATGTTGAAGTCAGGAGCCCGCCTGAAGAGAGGAATGGCGTTTAATTTTCAGAGTTGATGATTGAAGTCAGGAGCCCGCCTGAAGAGAGGAATGGCGTTTTATTTTTCAAAAGATGTTGTTGAAGTCAGGAGCCCGCCTGAAGAGAGGAATGGCGTTTAATTTTCAGAGTTGATGTTGAAGTCAGGAGCCCGCCTGAAGAGAGGAATGGCGATTTATTTTCAAAAGATGTTGTCGAAGGCAGGAGCCCGCCTGAATAGAGGAATGGCAATTTATTTTCAAAAGATGTTGTTGAAGTCAGGAGCCCGCCTGAAGAGAGGAATGGCGATTTATTTTCTAAGTTGGTGTTGAAGTCAGGAGCCCGCCTGAAGAGAGGAATGGCAATTTATTTTCAAAAAAATGTTGTTGAAGTCAGGAGCCCGCCTGTAGATAGGAATGGCGATTTAGTTTCTAAGTTGATGTTGAAGTCAGGAGCCCGCCTGGAGAACGGAAAGGCATACCTTTTAATTCAAGAAGACAGTAGCCCGCCAGGAGAGCAAAAGTTACAGTAAAGTGTCCCCGGCAAGAATCCAAGTTCAAAATCAAAAGGAAGACAACAAAGGTCAGAAAAGACTTCGAAGGAAAATAGTTCGAAGATCACAAGGAAGGGACCAATGGTCGGAGTTCGGCAATCAAGATAGGCCGAAATAACAATTGTCATTCAGAAGAGAAGAAGTATGTGAAGAAACATCAAAGCCAGCAGGATGGCAAGGAACATGGCAAGATCAAGTTGAAAAGATAGATAAGAATTTTCAATACTGTAACTTAGTCTAGCTTCTTATTTTTCGTTTAGCACGATGTAATAAGGAGATCAGTTAAGCAGTGGCGTCAGCAGCAACATCAGCAACAGCAGCACAATCACAGCAATCATGGTAGTCCCAGCTACCAAAACTTCCCGAACTACATTGACCCGATTCCCTTTTAGCCAGGGATATGTAGGAGATCTTTTGAAGCAAAGGTTCGGTCAAACTTTTCCAAAAAATGCTTCATACGGAGTGCTTAGACGGGCAAAAATCGCTCGTATCCGCTCACTTATCTTTGCACGAAAACTTTTCATGTTTCCGCGCAAAGAGGGGCAGCTGTGAGCACGTGATTTTCGCCCTACGTGAGAATTACTCCCAAAATTTCAAAATAAAATAGTATTGGTGTTGTGCGTGATTTTTGTGGATTATATGTTATTGTTCTCTCATTATTTGCGTTTGTGTGTCCGTGTCTTTTGTTTAAATAAATAAAAAATAAAAATATATTACATATATAAAATTCGAAGTTTGCAATTTATAGTAATTAAGTTGGTTTTACGAAAATCAAAAAAAAAAAACAACAAAAAATGTGTTTTTGGCATTTCTAGCATTTAATATCAAACTTGTGTGATTTATTTTGATTGATACTTATTTGTGTGTGCTAATTACTAGTATAACTTAATTAGTATTCTTATAAGTTAATTTGATTTTTTGTAATGTAATTTAGAATTTTTCTTATTTAGGAATTAAAGTAAACAAAAAAAGAGAAGAAGAAAAGGAACAAAATATAAGAGAAAATCGGACCAAGCCCAACACTCCAAGCCCAATTCTTGAAACCCAACCCATATACACCCAAATCCGACCCATTCCTAAGATGGACCGACCCAACCCCATTTTTGTTTTGATCTCAGCCGTTGGTTGTTATAATCCAACGGCTAAGATTAAAAGCTTGATTTTAATTTACAAAATGCCCCCAAACCCTTATGCCCGAATTCATTTCATCTCTTTCACTCCCCTGTATCATCAACCCTAGCTAAGCCGCCCCCAAATCCCCACCGTCTCCGGTGGTGGTGCCACCGTAAAACATCGCCAAATTAACACCCCAACATCCTCATGGTCTCCCATTTCTTAATCTTCACTCAATCATCCTCGAATATGGCCCTATCTGTTCGAATCTTGAATTTAAAGTTTTCGAGTTTTAGAAGAACAAATTTAAAACCAGATAATTCGGCTCTTCAGGAGTTTGTAAAACCAATTTCATCGCAAGATAAAGACATTCATTTGGTCTTGGCGAAGAACAAATGGTTGACTTTATTTGGCGATGTTAATTGGAAGGTTGGTCGTCCACCAGCACGAGCCGAGCAGGTGAGTTATATTTTGTGAGTTATGATTCTTAGTTTGTTTTCCGATTGATCATTTAGTTTGTTTCCATCTTTTTCTCTAAATGATTCAGTCAAGATTTGGATTAGTTTGTTATTTTTGAAACTATTGTTTGTTCGTTCGTGTACGATTATCGAATATGAATCAATCGTGTGACAGTTAAATCCGTTACGAACTGGATACAAAGTTTAATCGATACTTGAACGTTACTGTTTTTGATTTTTGGGGAGATTTATGCCTGAGGATTTGAGTCGCTTTGTTGACTGTTCGACTCACTGGTTAAGCTCGTTGTTAATTGATTTTGGTTATCTCGCTGAATCCTAATGTGTGTATTGCTGAGTTTAATAGATAACTGGATAGTTGTTTCTTTTCTGAGTTTAAGATTACATCCTTTTTAGCTAAGTTTGCATTGAGAATATGGGTTGGTTATAGCTGCATTCCTAATAGAGTTTCGAGGGTAGTTTGGAATTTGAGAAGATGAAAATGATCCAGCAAGTTGTTGATTAGGTAATACTATTGGATTAATAAGTTAATCAATACACTGTAGTGTCAGAAAGGAAAGGAGATCACATGGACACCATGTTCACAAAGTTTGAAAGAATTTGAACAAAGATATGGGCTGCTAACACATTTTGAATTAAAAATAGGATTAGATATTAAGTAGTGGGCTGGGCAGAGAATATAAGGGTCAGAAATTAGTTTTTAATACTGTTAGGTGCTCTTAAGAGCTGTAAATCAGGAAAACACATGGGGGGGTGATTAAAAGATTAAAGAGAGGCATGTGTAGGGGATAAGAGGGGGAAGGCTGTTCTATTTTTGGTCTATAAAAGGGGAGGCTAACAGGAGAAACATTATAGGCAGTGATAACTGGAGTAACTGGAGAGAAAGGAGACTGATAAAATACATTGGATATACAGAGAGTAAGGGCTGACAATACACATATACAAGACTATAGATAGAGAAAGCTAGGAAGCATAGACCAAGAGACTGTTTCATTGGCTTTTGGTCACTGTTTTCGTGTGTTTTAGTTGGGAGTGGCTGAGTGTTTGGTCATTTGGTTGCTTGTTGTTCCTGTGTTGGTGTTACTGATCTCCTGTTTCTGCTACTGCTGCGATTGAGTTTGTTGTTGGCCTGGGTTGTTGTGTGGCTGCTGTTGGTCCATTAGTTGTGGTTGTCCCTGCTGTTGGTTCTTAGTTCTCATGCTACTGTTGTTGGTTTGCTTCACTGGTTGGTTTTTGTTGCTGTGATTGCACCTTGGCTTTTGTTTTGTTCTATCTTCTGGGTGTTGCCTGGTGCTGTTTGCTGTGGTGTGTCGATTTGTTGTTGATCCTGCTGTTGGGATTGTTGACTGGCCACTGGTTGATGTTGTTCTCTTGGTTGTTGTTGTTGCTGTGTATATAGTGGCAGTAACTGCCACTGGTTGCTGTTGGTCTGCTGTTTACTTGGTTTCATCGGTTTAACTGATCTCCATTCTCTTGCTTTGTCGATTTCCAGGTATTTCATTACTGCCTGAAGCTGTAGACATGAATGGAAGCAATAAAATTTATGTTTATTGATTATCATGTCCTTGTAACTCATATCAAAACTTAGTTAGATACATGTGTACTCATTAAGAAGAGCCTGAACATGTAGTAGACTGTATGGGTTGTCACTGTATTAACTTCATATTTCCCTAGCCTGTTATAGTAGAAATGGTCTACTGGAAAACACACTATGTAATGGACAGTGAATCAGTGAAATACATGCTGTTATAGGTGTTAATTTGTCCAAGTTAAAAGTGTATAACACCCAGTGTAGAAGTAAATAGAGGCATAATGATGGTAGCTTGGTCGAAAGTTATGAATTAGTAAGTACCATGTTCAATGTTCGAGTAGTTAATTGTAACAATAAGCATGTAAATCCCGTTTTATCCATAGTTTGTTTAAAAAGGGAATCAGGACGATTGATATATCACTTCATTGCCATTTGATTATCCGTACATTTTAGTTCGTGTATATTTACTATGATCTAGATCTTTTACACGAAAACTGATTATCAATTAGATTAGATTAAAATCAGAAGCATGTTCAATATTCTTTTCTTAAATAAAACGAAAAGTTTTCTGTTAACTAATTAGCTTAGCTAATTTGAATAAAAATCGAAGTTTAAGTAGTTTAAGAGCACAGTAAAGAGGAAATTGTCTTTTGGCGTTTAATTTTGAGTCGGGGCTCTATTGAATGGCCCAAATGAAAGAAAGTATCAAACTAGTAGGTAATGATAAACGATTAACATTTTCTTTGTTAGAGATAAATCAAGTAGAGAATATAGTTCATCTTAGGATCGGCCTTAATAATAATGAGATGAGCCTCGCCAAACGCGAATACACAATCGCGGGGCCCTCTAATCAGTTGTCATGAAAACTTAGCCTTGGAAAGACCGTTTAGTTAATTTCACGGTCTTTTCCGAAGTTAATAAAGACGATAGATTCTTCAAGCGCGGTTTATAAGCGAACTACTTTCCTAAACACGGGTGCGCATTTATGTGACCCAAATCTTATTCTCGGCGAAACTGAAATACATTAAAGTCACAGGCGTACCGGTTGCGGTGTGACTCGAAATGTGTTTTCGTGACGTCGCAATTCTTCTAAAAATAAGAGCGGAGCATTAAAAGCACATAATTAAAATATATAAAAGAATCAGATAGAAACAAAAACTGCAATTGAGCGACCGTGCTAAAACCACGGAATCCGGGAGTGCCTAACACCTTCTCCCGGGTTAACAGAATTCCTTATCCGGATTTCTAGTTTCGCAGACTGTATTACAGAGTCATTCTTTTCCTCGATTCGGGATTTAACCGGTGACTTGGGACACCATAAATCTCCCAAGTGGCGACTCTGAAATGACTAAATAAATCCCATCTCGATTGTCCTTTAATTGGAAAAACTCTTTGCATCCTTGCGGGTGCGGTAAAAAGGAGGTGTGACAATTGCAAGATTTATCCTGTGTTAGCTAGGGAAGCATGATTAGATAGGATTAACTGTATAAATGCCTACTTGACTTAATTGACTTTCCTAGAACATGTTGAGACTGGATTTAATTGTTAATCATAGCAGTGTATTTCATTTCTCTCTGCATATTCTTGTATTAGATTGTGTTTGTGTTCAAAGGACTACAGATTCAATTCCCGGAGATCCTGTGATACTGATATAAAGGACTGCAGGTTCAATTCCCCGAGATCATGTGATACTGATATAAAGGATTGTGGGTTCAATTCCCGGAGATCCAGTGATGCTGATATAAAGGTCAGCGAGTTCAATTTCCGGAGATCCTGAGCTATTGATTTTGTACTTGTTATATTGATTTTTCTTTGTTAGCTTAACTGTAGACGACTTGTAGTTTTTTTCTCATTTTGTTGTTATTTCAGATTGGCAGAATGGCCTAAATGACACTTCTACTTGTGCCACTTTGTCATGCCGGTCCCCAAACTTAACAATTTGCCAACCAAACCCTTCTACCCTTAAAATATTGAGCATTTTAAACCCCGATCATCCTATGTGGCATTTTTTATTCAAGTGCGTGTGCTGCAATCATTTAAGGAGCGTGAGGCCTATTAAAAAGGCACAAAGAGCCATTTTTTGGCTGTTATCTTCTTCCCCATTGTTCATGCTCCATTGTTGAACAAAACTGAGTTTTTCTTTTTTGCTTTTCTCCCTTTCCAACATTTTCTGTCCAATCTTTTTTTCTCTCTTCAATATTTTCTGTCCAATTCTTTTTTTCTCTCTCTTCAAGATCATAGTACTTGTAATTGTTTTAGTTTGCATCTTTCCTTGCAGTACATAAAGCAAGTTTTTACGTCATGTGAGATGACCTTCTACTGAAGAAACAGTTCTATTATATCCTTGTTTGCCATGTAAGTTTTCCCTTATGTGCGCTATTTTGGTTTATCAGAAAATACCAGCACGTAGAAAAATTCATTTTTTCTTCCTGTTTCTTCAATGGATGTTCATCGACGACCTGAAGACAAGAATGATCTATAACGACTATGGGTTCTGGAATTCCCTTCCAATAACTCCTCAACTTCTTTTTTCAACTTGGGTTCCCCTATATCAACAAATGCATATTTCAAAAGTGTCTCATTTATAACTGGTTTTTGATACTTCACAGCAAAAGAGTATTCATTTTTCAGCTCAAAGGAGCTGTAACGTAGGGTAAGACGAACATCAAGTGTAACTGCCACTGCCATTAACAGTAACACACTGAACAATGGTCGTATTGTCCGTTTCATCATTCCCAAAATGACATAACCAAATTAGAAATAACAAAAAAAAAAGACTTGATTTTTAAGCTGTGAATAAAATGTTAAAGATTGTAGTAGCTGCAAATGATATGTAAAGATCTAGAAGAAATTAAGAGAGTACGATTTTGGTTCATATTGGAAATGGAAGAAAATCAAGAAAATGTTTTTGCACATGAGTCAACTAGTCTAAAGGGGGAAGTGATGTGTGCGGGTGATGAAGAGAGAGAAGGACTACATGAAATTTTTAATCTACCATGTGACGTGGCAGCCAATGTGGAAGAGATTGTGTTACACAAATTGACAGCCACCTGTCATAAGCGTTTATTATACACGGTTTAAAGGAGTATAAGGGTTTGGTTGGCAAATTGTTAAGTTTGGGGACCGGCATGACAAAGTAGCACAAGTATAGGTGTCATTTAGGTCATTTTGCCTTTCATATTTACTCATGCTTTGTACTGTTCGATATTATTATCATTATTTTTTATTATTCTCGGAAGGGCCCTAACCTTCCTCGTCACTACTCCATCGAGGTTAGGCTTGGCATTTACTGAGTACTGCCGTGGTGTACTCATGCTACTCTTCTACACACTTTTTTTTGTGCAGATCCACGTCCATCTGATGAGGCACACTACCGGTGATCGAGGTTATATTCAGGAGACTCGAGGTATGCATATGTTGCGTCTGCAGATCCCGAGAGTCTTCTTCCGTTCTTTCCTAGTGGCACTAGATATTCCTTTTTTGTTTTTGGTTGTATAGATATTCTTGGTGGATAGAGCTACAGTTTTTACTATCTTAGCATGTGTTTGCCCCAGAGTTTCCGGGTCTTGGTGGTTATATATATTCTAGAAATTTGGTAAAGTGTATGTGCCGAGCAGCACCTATTACATTTTCTATGATATTCCGCTGTTATTTCTTGTTGTTCGTACAAGTTGTAAATTCTGCATTGTGTTAGGCTTACCTAGTCGCGAAGGCTGGGTGCCATCATGACAATTTCACAATTGATGAACTAGGGTCGTGACAACTTCACCCGCGATCGCAATGCACCAGATGCTCCAACTATGCGAACGCATCTGCCTCCCCGCGATCGCGATTCACAAACAACCCCTCATACGCGAATGCGAATCAGCTATTGCGAATGCAATGTCCAAATTTCCAAGCCCTTCCAATTTACTCTACGCGTTCGCATCACACACCATGCGGACGCATAGAAGAAAAATTCTCTGCAACACACAACTGAAACTTGTTATGTTCGAAGTCCGAAAATAGCCCGTTTGAACACCCAAAATACCCCCGAGGCCCCCGGAACCTCAACCAAACACACCAACCTACCTCAAAACATCATACAAACTTGTTCCAATCATAACAATACATCCATTAACACAAAAATCATCATATCACGACGGATTCAAGCCTAAGTTCAACAAAAACTTCTGAAACTCACATTCGATCAAAAACCCGACAAAACGACGTCCGAATGATCTGAAATTTTACAGACATATCCAAATTCACCTAACGAATCTACTAAAACTTTGGGAATTCCATTCTGACCCTCAGATCAAAGTCTCACCTATCAACCAAAATTCAACATTCGCCAATTCAAGCCTAATTCTACACCGGGTCTCCAAATTCGATTCTAATCGCACTCCTAAGCCACATATCATCCCCCGAACCTAACTGAACCACCGGAATTCACATTTGAGCCCTCTAACCACTTAGTCAACTTCTAGTTGAGTTTTCTAAAACAAGCCTCCTTCTAAGAGGCTATGTGCCTTATTTCCAACCAAAACCAATTCAATTACACATGATCGACTCTAATACTGATATTGAAACATGAAGCAATACAATAAGGGTGAAACGGATCAGTAACACATAAGAAGTCGGGTCGTAACATCCTCCCTAACTTAGACAAACGCTCATCCTCGAGCGTTCCTAGAGTTCTACTAGGAGCAACCCAATAGCTGAATGGCTTACCAAGCATATACTCGGGGTGATCCCAAGTAACCCTACCTCACATAGGTCCGATAAAATAATATAGCTGAATTTTAGAGTCCATCTAAACCATAAACCACATTGTACTTCCCATAATCATACACCAGATTAGAACCTCATGTCTGTATTCAGAATAAATCCAAACCAACTGTAATAACCCATACTCGCCACTCCAGGCGAGACCATATGATATACTACACAACCCAAACACTCAAGATGATGGCATCTATTCACAGCAGTTGCCAACAATAACCAAATACCGATAGAAAAAACATTTTTATTAGCTAAAGTCTTATTCCAACACTTTCATATACTGCCAACGGCAACTGAAACACGTGATAAACCGAACCTATCTCCCAGATCAACCATTTATGAGTCCAATTCCTTTCTGACTTATACTACAACAGATTTCGGAGCGAAACCTCGATATTACCTTTCTAACAAGCTGAAATCAAATATGCTCGTACTCATTAATGACTCCAACGATCATCTCGACTACAACACACCACTCTGGTGACATGACACCTCAACTCCGGCCTAAGCCCCAACATGCACAACACAGGCACCAATAAGAAACGATCTGAACACACTCAAATCATGATAATTAACTCAAATGAAAGAGCTGTACCTCAAGCTCAATAGTACCATTACAACACAAAACTGAGATTCCATCTCACATCATAGAAATAGAGTACCTGAATCCTCCTCGAAAGGTCATAACTCCAGGTGGCCTTTCCACAATCTGCGATTCTATCCAAACACTATTACCTATGAAGCACCTCAAGTCACCATGCTCAACACAGACAACCACACATAGATTGATGTCTGGAACCAAGCAATCCATCACACCCACGGTAAAGCAAGTAATATACACTATTTAATCCTAAAAGGACATAACTGATGCGCTATTTATCGAGCAACACCTAATACGACTTTCCTCAAAAACTAGGATGCAAGGCATACAAAATCACATATAGAAAACTATTCTCCACATCACATTGTTGCGCCATGCAACCCGATCCAGATAACATACCCATGGCAGCGTGCCACCCGATCCACACATATATCTCACAAAAGGAGATGCACGTCGAGCCAAATTTACTCATTACAATAAACACATATAGTCTTATGCTCGGCCACAAGAAACGCATCCAAAAGAGTCCCTCAATACCAGAACTGAATCAATGGTAGAAACCTTTGCACTGACATCCGCCACAAAGGCCCAATTAACAAAGCAATACTTGCCAGCCGTCCGCTGGTCTTTGGAATGCAGCTACCCTATTATAAAATAATCTGATGCACCTTGCCATGCAACCTGTGGCATTTTCCGACATAGCCCATAACACATTAGTCTAGACAACCTGACATTGGGACAACCCGTGTGCAATCTAGTATCATAACCCAAAATTTGACATACCAAACAAAGAAAGATCAACTCAGACCTCCAATTTCCAATAACCGCTAGATGATATCGATACACACGATCTACAACCACTGCATAGTCGGATCACAAGAACTTCTCGCCTCCAACACATATAACACACATCAAGTATCCATTCATACCGTGAAGGATATTCAAAAATAGCCATCAACAACTCAATTATCAACAGTCGATCCAACCAGAGAATACCGCAATACCACCATAGTATTATCAGTTTACATTACCTTGCCCTTTTTTTTATTTAACATATACCCCCGAACATCGATTATTCATCCACTAAAATAGCAATACCATCTCCTTATTCATTCGAAGATCGATTCTTTATTCACTTGCAGCCGCCCGAGCTGCTCAAGAATTTAATGACTTCCCATTATATTATGAACTGAACCAAAACATTGAACACACAAATCTCAATTCTCCATATCATAACAGATAGACCATACCCTAGGATAACATGAGGACTTCTATCTCTCTCCTATGCCGTAGACATCGACGTATTCAACCAGTCAAGAACTTTCATGATCCCATATAGAGGAAAAATCATTACACACTCTATACTTCCCATACCCATAGGAAATATACCCATCTTCAAACCACGGTAAAACACATCAAGTACTCTTTCTCCCAATTCTATTGCACAAGCTAAACTGCCAGGATTGAATCCTTCTACCCAAACCAAGCTAAACAAACTGCCAGCACGCAAGAGCTTTGCTGCACAATACATGTAAGACTCATTGCCTCAAACACATACAAAGAGTTACTCATATCCTTATCATACTGATTCGGTCTATTATCAAGTTGTTATATTATCCAATTTCCTTCCCGATTCATCATTAATTTGATATTCCCCCTTCCTGTAGCACCACAACACCTCAACTCGGGTTTACCACACGAGACTTGCACATCATACCACACAGTCTAAGACCCGTAGGCCACTAAATACCCTCTCAAACGTTTCCCAGAAATACCACATTCCAGAATGCTTTACCTTGAAGAACTTCCAGCGAATCTGAATTTGTTACCATTACCTTCAAAATGCGGATACATAGAATCCCATGATTAACACAAAGTACCACAAGTCTTGATCTTTTCTAATGAAAACATAGTCTCTAGCCATATACACAAACTTAAGACACCTGATTGTTACATGCAAAATCTTGAACATAGTAAAACCATTCTCGAGATTCATTCACTCTTATTCGGCTATAATTTACCTGCCCTAAATGAACGGAACCACTCGTGCCTTATTAGTACTCTAACACCGCAGAACATGATCTCATACAGATACAAACAACCATCTTTCTTCTCTTTACACTGAGCATTCTTTATCAATAACAGCTCAAAACATCCTAGTATTTCTTCACATCTACGAAGCACCATATAATCTTTATCAAAATTTTCCTTCACACGCACCATTCTCGGTTCAATTTCTGTGACCATAACTGATCCGCCAACATACCTTAAGATAGAACCACATAGCACCTAACAGTGCAATCAGCTAATCATTAGCAACCTCCCCAACTTGGCTCAAAGCCATATATCAAGGCATTCTTAATAACTCATAACACTTTTACTCTAATGGTCACCAATGTTACAGTGAGACCAAACTTAAATCATTTACAAGTTTTGTGAATACACAGATCATCTAGCACTGACATTTTCTGCAACCTCGCACTCATTTCCACAGCAGCTGAGACCACTTTCTTAAGCAACCCAGATTCTCAAATTACAACACATACCATTCAATTACATATGAGATATTATAACATATATATAAGGATCATACCGCTCAGAAGATAACCCACTTGTTTCGCCTCATTTCAATATTTCCACATACCTTCCACCATCATATACGTAATACACAACCATTTAGTCTTTCTAATTCCATACTCATACTGCCACATGAAATGTACTTTACTTCCCAACTAAGAGACATGAGGATATTCTTCACGCGCCCATAACTTGGGGCTACACAACAGATCATAATAGAAAACAAACACTTGACAGCTCATCTATTATTCAGCAGAATCTTTCGTCACTACCAAGATCGCATAGATACACCCCATGGCACTAACATACTCATCGCATGGATATCCAATCGCCAACCCGGCTGATAAGGACATTACTGAACATATAAGTTCAAAACACTTGCTCACACAATCCACACCTCGGTGCTCAAGCCATAAGCAAAGATCCGACATCAATTCCTCCAGACTGGCCCAATATGAACTCACATAGATTACCTCCCGTCCCATGATGGGAATCACAAGCCATTAAGGCACATATACTACTCAGCGCTCACATGCGCACACAGACGTGTGGAAGGAATTTCAAGAGTTATATCTCAGGCTGAATCAAGTACGCACGATAAGAATTCCAAGAATGAGAAGTTTTCCTAAAGGTTCTGTGGCCTCTCGAGGATAAATACAGACGTCTCCATACCGATCCTCAAGACTCTGCTAACCCTGCTCATGACTCATGTGACCTAGTAACCTAGGCTCTGATACCAACATGTAACGACCCAAATTCCATACCCGGTCGTGATGGCGCCTCTCGTGAAGACAAGGCCAGCAAACAACCCCAAATTCTCTTATTAAACAGCTATTAAACATAATAAATAGAAAATACATCTTATTGATATTTAACTATTAATTCCATCCCAATACAACCCGACCGGGGTGTCGCAAGTCACGAGCATCTAATGAGTAGGGACACTACTATTGGGACAATATACATACATACATATATATATATATATATATATATATTAGGTAAAACTGGAATTCAAAGACGGAACGCGATGCTGCAAACACTGACGGTCACCTTGCTCAACTACCACAATATGGCATTAGGTCTTGCTAATAACCCGTTACCGGGTGAACAATACCTACAACTCCATGCAAGGTGCAGGGAGTAAAGTGAGTACTTCCAACTTAGTGGTAATAACAGAAAATAATAACTGAGCAATAAGAAAACACGTATGGGCACACAGAAATGCTCTAAAAAGATGGTACAACCCTTTGAGAAAAACCGTAATACTGTGAAAAATCCTTTAGAAAATCTCAAGATAAGTTAAAGATCTCTTTTAAAATATCTCTTTTTCTTTTTCAATAGCCAATCATATAAATGCTACATCAGATAGAGCAAATTGGCTCATAAATCGGCCCCTTCGGCACAGCACTCCTTAACATATAATACCAGGGTATCTGGTCAACAAGGTAAGTAACGGTATGTATGTCGATGATATATGAGTGCTAAATGTCATGCCATGTAGTACAAACAGGATTAAATGCATGAATGCAATGCAATGCAATGCATATGACTGTTGCGGCGCGCAACCCGCTCTATTAGGGTACCCGCGCTCACTGTGAGGCTTCAGACTCCGGAGGGGCTCCTACAGCCCAAGCGTAATTATACTGCAACGTCCAGTCCGATCCACATAACATAACACTGCAGCGTGCAGTCCAATCTATATAATATATTACTGTGGTGTGCAGTTAGATACATGCAATATACTACTACGGCGTGCAGTCCGATCCATGCATGTATATCCATATACACACATAACACTCGAGGCCTGAAAGCATCCTCACATTTTACTCGAGGCCAGAAAGCCTCCTCACATCTCACTCGAGGCCTGAAAGCCTCCTCATATCTCACTCGAGGCCTGAAAGCCTCCTCACATCTCACTAGAGGCCTGAAAGCCTCCTCACATCACTCCTCATGCCCTCACATATGGCCCTCGGCCTCAATCAATGCAAAAATAGTCAAAAAATACCCTCGGCATCAGTAAAACAATAATACTCAGCTCAAATGATAGTTTAAATATCGTTTAAAACTCCAAGTTTGAGTAAAATATAGCTGAGCTCATAAAACAGTGTAAATCACACGGACTGAGTTCAAATCATATTTCAAATAGTGAGGGAAACAGTGATGATAGTTCATAAAGAGTTCAAAGAATCAGCAATAAGCCCCAAGTATAGCAATGAGCCCAAATCATAATGATAACAACAAATTGTTTGCAAATATGCGGTAAAACCCAACAACTGGGATGGACCAACTCACGATCCGGTGCTCTACCCTACGCTCAGGTCTAGCGTGCAAGTCACCTCAATACAACACTAAGATGTGCAAATCCGGGGTTTCAAACCCTCAGGATATCATTCCCAAATATTACTCACCTCGAACTGGCATAATATCAAGTCTGCGACACCTCTGCCCCTCAAATTGGCCTCCACGCACGTCGAAACTAGCTAAAAATATAGCGAATACATCACAATATGCAAATGAGACAATACCCAATCAAAAATAATCGAATTATGGCAAGAACCTCGAAACTAGCAAAACCTGAGCCCCAGGCCTGCTTCTCAAAAAATTACAAAACTTACATTTTTGGAATCCTCGTATCGCCATGAGTCTGTACATATAAATTTATCAAAATCGGAGTTCAAATGGGCCATCAAATTCCAAATTTACATAGCAAAAACCAAGCCGTAATTTTTTCAATTGTTTTACCCAATTTCAGAGAATTAATGGATGAATCTTCGATAAAATCGTGTATTTAACTCATAACACTAACCTCCAATCAATTCCCACTCAAAACCCTCTTAATTCCTTGCTAAAAGCTCCCAAGCTTGCTCAACAATGGTGGAAAATGAATCCAAGTCGCGGATGAAATGTTATAAAAACTGATCTTCCCAGGTGACCTTCCTTCTATGCGAATGCGGTCAACCCTATGCATTCGCATTGAACAACATATGTTGACCCAGAAATTACTCGACGCGAATGCAGTACTTCACCCGCGATCACAATGCACCAGATGTTCCAACTATGCGAACGCATCTGCCTCCCCGCGATCGCGATTCACAAACAACCCCTTATACGCGAACGCAAACCAACTATTGCAAACGCAATTACCAAATTTCCAAGCCCTTCCAATTTAATTTACGCGTTCGCATCACACACCACACGAAGGAATAGAAGACAAATTCTCTGCAACACACAGCTGAAACATGTTATGTTCTAAGTCCGAAAATAGCCCGTTTGAACACCTAAAAAGACCCTGAGGCCCCTGGGACCTCAACCAAACACACCAACCTACCTCAAAACATCATACAAACTTGTTCCAATCATAAAAATACGTCCATTAACAAAAAATCATCAAATTGCGACGTATTCAAGCCTAAGTTCAACTAAAACTTCTAAAACTCACATTCGATCAAAAACCCGACCAAATGACGTGTGAATAACCTAAAAAGTTGCAAGAATACTCAAATTCACCTAACGAAGCTACTGCAACTCTCAGAATTCCATTCCGACCCTCGGATCAAAATCTCACCTTTCTACCGGAATTCGCCAAAATTCAACCTTCGCCAATTCAAGCCTAATTCTACACCGGGTCTCCAAATTCGATTCTGATCGCACTCCTAAGTCACAAATCATCCCCCGAACCTAACCGAACCACCAAAATTTACATTCGAGCCGTCTAACCACATAGTCAACTTCCGATTGACTTTTCTAAAATAAGCCTCCTTCTAAGAGGCTATGTGCCTTATTGCCAACCAAAACCAATTCAATTACACCTGATCGACTCTAATACAGATATTGAAACATGAAGCAACACAATAAGGGGGGAACAGAGCAGTAACACATAAGACGACGGGTCGGGTCGTCACAAAAAGAGACTCCCGGGTAGGCTAAAGGCCGAAGCAATAGCAGCTCACGGGAAACTCAGACTTCTCTTAGGTATGATCCCTTGTGCGGGTACCTCACACTTAGTTTCAACCACCTACATGGTTTGGTACATGCCTATTGATTTTGACTCCATGCTCCTACTCCTACAAAATACAAAAAAAATTAACACATTCAAATAAAAAATAAATAAAAGAAAAAAATTGGGTTGCCTCCTAATAAGCGCCTTATTTATAGTCGTGGCACGACTTACATCACTATTCCTTCCACCTTGAGGATATGAATTGCGTCCTTAATTTTGCATCGATTTTTCTGTCACGTTCATAGAGCGGTGGTTTGAAAATAAAAGAACCAAGCAATAGATATCACATCTTGCGCTTCTTGGCGCTTAAGTGAGGAATATTGTTTTGCCTTTTTGGTGTGGCAAAAGTTAGAGTGTAAGGGCTTTGGTCTTCATCTATAAACTCTCCAAAAGCTCGATCTCCATGTATTCATCCAAAAATAATGTAAAAAAATATTTAGAATGAGGACCAACACGCCCCAACTCCAAAACTCCATTATTTTTTACATCCTCAATAATATATACTTCCTCAACCTTGGTATCATCGACAAGAACATGATCTAATAATTGGTATTCTCATTTTAGCTCCTCAATTTAGCCTAGAAGATCTTTTTTAGCTTCACACAACTTAGCACTAAATTGTTGGGTGTTATACACATCAACCTTTGCACTCAATTGAACCTCCAAATCACGAATAGAACTACCAAATTGGTCTATCTCTGGTCCCAGTTTAGCTCTTCCTTCTATAAGGTGGTGCATCTCATATGTAATTTTCTCACGGAAACCTCTATATTTAATAACTTCCTGTGCATATCACGAATGCAAACATCATGTTCCATATTATCCAATTCTTGTCAAACTCATAAGAATTATTATAATCAACATAAGAAGGGATTGGAGTAGGATAACATCACTTAGGATAATTATTCCAATTACCATCACAAATAGTACATGATTGACATGATTCACACAATTCAATCTTGGGAACTTTTTTACAGTTTTTCCATAAGTGGGGTCTTTTACAATATGGACAAGGATCACAAAAATAAAAATACTTACTATCCCACCACTTCTCGTTCAAAAATGTCATGTAAAACAAAATAAGTTAACTACACCAAAATTAAAAACATAAATAGATAAAAAGTAAAACTTCAATCTTGTAAAATAGTAATTTTTAATTCGCCAATGAGTAACATATGCCTCTTGCTTGCCTTAAGGTGATTTCACTAAGCCATGAGCAATCACTTATATGTGTATCATTGATTAGTGCCCTTTTAGCTATTGTGTGGCTTGGAAAAGTATTGAGCACCCATAACTTTGGAGTGCAACACTTGAGCATTTTAGATCCAAATTGTTAAGTCATTTGCAATGGGCCTTCGGTTTTAAGTGTGGGGTCATTTCTGACTTGCGCGACAACCTTAGGCATAATTTTTTATGAGTTCTCACATTCGTGCTTATTTGTGTTGCAGGATCTAATGGCTCGTGATAGTTCTAGAAAAGGCAAGGGCATTGTAAAGTCCTCCACCACTTCCCCGCTCCCAAAAAATGAAAGCAATGAGAAGGCTCCTTGCGGCAAGCTAAAGGCAAACACATTTCCTTGGCATTCATGGGGGAAATTGGGTGTTTTGGATAGAACCTAGATTTTTCAAAAATTAGGGATTCGGAACTCGATTTGAGGTTCAATTTTAAAATAATTTAAATATTAGGGTACGTGGGGGAATGGGTAATCGGGTTTTGGTTCGAACCTCGGGATTTTACCATATGGGCTCGGGGGCGATTTTTTACTTTTTGGGTAAAACTTTGAAAAATTCATTTTCATCCATTCAAATAGATTCATTTAACATTTATGGATGTAATTAAGTAACTTGTGACTAGATACGAGTGAATTGATAGTGTAATCAAGGGGTAAAGCTATAACTGAATCGTGAATTATGTTCGAGGCATTGATGTAAGTATTTGGTCTAACCTTAGCTTGAGGTATTAGGAGTTGAGTCTTATTTTCTATGTGGTAATCGTTGAGTATGATGTATAGGCATGGTGACGAGCATCTATACATTGGTTTCTAGCATGCCCGTGAGTCTTTATATTGTGATTATCATGACTTTGTTGTATCTTTCATGCCTTGGTGATGGTTTCTAATTCTTGTATAAGGTTTTTGGAAAGAATGGTGACCTATGAACATTTAGGAGCGTTGGGTCAAGTTGTATAAAAAATTGTGAAAGTATAAGTAACAATTAAACTTTTAGAGCATTGGCTCAAGTTGTGAAATGAGCTGTAAAGGTATAAGTGATAACTGAACCTCTAGAGTAGTGGCTCGAGTTATGAAGTGAATTATGAAGTAAAAGTGAGAAAGATAAGAGATCATTATGTAGACACCCTTGCCGGGATATTGTTGGTTTATTTGCTATCTCCCTTGTCGGGATATGGATGTTATTGATGTTGTTCCTCTACCCGAATTTAATTGTTGACTAGTTGCGCCCTTTCTAGGATTCTAATTTCGAATTTCCTTAAATTCCTTGCCATATTGTTTGTGATTTTTGTTTGGGTGAGGAAGAGCATAAAGCACTAAGGGTGATGTCGTTCATTATTGTTTCGTAAGGAAAGAGTGTAAACCACGAAGGGTGATGTCGTTCCGCACGACGTACCATTCCATGCCTATTATATTGACTTCATGGTAAGGAAATAGTATAAAGCATGAATGGTGATGTCGTGCCGCATAATGTACCATTCTGTGCCTATCATAATGATTCTTATGGTGAGGACGAGAGTAAAAGCACAAAGGATGATGTCATGCATGATAAGTCGGTATTTTACCAACTTATCTTGTCTTTAAACATGTACTTTTGTCATGTTTGAGTGTTAAAATCATGTATTTAATGTCATTTACTTCTATTTTACAGGGTTATTGTGATTTAGAAGTAATGGTGAAGAAACCAAGTGAAAACAAGTCAAAAGAAGCCAAAACGAGAGAAAATCTGGGCAGTGCCCTCAAGGGTCACAAATGCGAAGAAGGACTTCGCAAATGCGAAGTTAACTGAAAAAGTCAAGCATCGCAAATGCGAAGAAGGACTTTGCAAATGCGAAGTCAACTGAACGAGTCAACCATCGCAAATGCGAAGAGCACTTCGCAAATGCGAAGTCAACTAAAGCAGTAAACCTTCGCAAATGCGAAAAGGACTTCGCAAATGTGAACCTAGGCAATCTGGGCAAGTCTGGGAATTGCAAACTTTTGTTCGCAATTGCGAGAATCGTGCTTCAGGCATGGGCGATTCTAGAATTTCACACATTTGATCCCCAAACCATTTAATACCAATTAGGCTCGTTTGTAAGAGATATTTTTGCTTTTTCAGTCCTTAGAGACTAGGAAGAACAAGTTGGAAGCTAGGGTTTTGCACAAACACACTTCGGTTTTGTTGATTTCAAGCTTTCGGTTAAGGTTTTCTTACCCATTTATGTTTCCTTGTTTTCTTCCTTTGTATTCAATATTTAAGTGTTTAGTATTTTATCCAACACTTGAATATTATTTATGGGAATATTCATAATTAAAGTGTGGATTTTATACCTTGTTGTGCTTATGTATTGAATGATTTTTCTATATTTATGAAGTCAGTTACTGTTTCTTTAATTATTCTTATTCTTTAATGTTTCCAAAGGGAATAGCTAACCCTAGGACTCGCCCATTAACTCTGAATCAATTTTGGTAAAAATAGTTTGGGGTTGGGAAAGATTAATTAACAAGAACTTGAGGCATTAACCCTCATTTTATATATTCTACCTGGGGATAGGATTGGACAACTTGTAGCCTATCGGGTGTGCTTAATATTCTAATTGTGATTAGGGATAATTCAATTAGGAAGCCTTGTTAGTCTTCGGAAGAAGCTAATTAAGAATTATTATCTGTGGCTAATTAACATAAACTCGCTCATACTTGTAAAATCGCGAAATACATTGGATCCTTACTTGATTGTAATACCCGATGCAACCATACTTGTAGCCATTGATCATTTTACTTGCTTTCTAGGTTAGTTTACATTTCCACAATTAGATATAAAACACTTTTTTCAACCAACATTCTTATTGTTTGGCATTGCGCGACTAGCGATAATTTTCTTACATTCCTAATCGCCTACACATTGTTCCTTGTGGGATTCTACCCTAACTAATAGTTGGGTAAGATATATTGTTGCGACCGTATCTATTGCTTTTTAGCAGTGGATTTGGACGTCACCAAAAATGGCATCATTGTCGGGGAACAATTTGGCGTAATTTAGGTTGTTTGAGAAGTAAGTGAAAGTGCTTTGGTCCAAACTTGTGAATATTTGTGTTATTAATTTTTCTTACCTTGGTCTATTTTTCTTGTTTATTTCTTGTTTATTTTCTTAATTTTGAAAAATGGCATCATACAATGAAAATTGGTCGGATGGTAGTTGTTCATATATTGATGACCCTTGTCCTTATTGTGAAGGACCACACTCGTGGCAAAATTGTTTAAATTCTCCCGGGGGTGGATTATGTGCACAATTCCAAACCCATGAGTGGAGTATTGTGATAAGTGTGGTGGCCAAAATGGTCATTGGGATTATTGTGCATATTTGTCCTTCCCTTCCCCAAGCCCCTACTATGATGAGTCTACTTGTTTTGATGAGAATTATAGGGCTATGGAGATGGAATAAGTTGAGCATGGCCAAAATGGAGAGTTCAAGCTTATGTTGGAGTGTCTACTTGAAGAAGTAAACAAGGAGCAAAATGCCTTGGAACATCTTTTGGAGACTAGTCTCCAAAATGATTTAGCACTTCAACGGTTGCACTCGCAAATGCATGAAATGGTCGAAGCCTCAAGAGTTCAAAAATCCTCAGAAGTGAATGAAAACCAAGAATCCTCCTTGGACATTGAGAGTGAAAATACTTCCTTGGCACTTGATCAAAACCAAGAAAGACTCTCAAATGCTCAAAACGAGAAAATGATGCTCATGTTGGAGACCATTCTTGAAAATGAGGAGAAGCATACTTTTCACTAGAGGACTTGAAACAAGGCGTGAATCACAATGATGAACACATCCGCACTTTGGAAGATCAAATGCAAATTTTGGTTGAGGCTCAATATGCCCAACAAATTGAGTGTGCGGCTATGGAATTAGAGTCCAACTCCGAGGAAGAAAGTGAGCTTTACTTTGAGGAGTCAAGAATTGAACATCCGCCAACCGACTCCATGAGTACAAATGATGCCAAGAAAAATATGGAATTAGAGTCAACCGATGTAAATGAAAATGTGGTTGAGATTGACTCTAGTTCGGGAGAAAATAAGGATGTCAAAGTCCAATAATAATTGCAAAGTGAAGGTTTGAGGTCACATTCCAAGCATTTTTCAACGTTGGAATTGTGTGGTGATATGGGAGTTGAATTACACGAGTCAATGGAGGATTGAGAGGAAGAAAAACTCATACCATTCATTTTACAGTTTGAGGAAACAAGAAAACAAAATGACATTCCTCACTTGAGAGCCAAGAAGTGCAAAATGAAGAATTTAAGCATTGGCTCGATCATCAAATTACCACCCCCCATCGCTCGCGGTCACAAACTTGATTCTAAGCTAGGTTCCCAATTCATATCATCCAAGTGGCGAGAAAAGTGGTAATATTATGTGCGTCGTGCCACGACGTTAAATGCGACGCTTGGTGGGAAGCAACCCATCATTTTTCGAAAATTGTCGTCATTTTTGAAATTTTCTTTTTAAGAATAGCTTAGAATATTATTTGTAACTAATCCGCCAATTTTGAGAATTTTTGGAGTTGATTTGAGCAGGTCGGGATAACCCGGAGAGGCCAAACCAGTAGCTGCTAGGAAATGCATGGCCAGGTTTCGCATTTGCAAAACATTCTTCGCATTTACAATGTGGCCCCATCACAATTCCCTCAATTTGTATGCAATTTGGAACTGTGCAGAAAAGAGTGACCTTCGTAATTACGAAAGGTCTATCGCAGTTACGACTTCTGATAGTCAAAAGCACTCAATCAATCATTTTAGAACCAAAATTGAACAAAACATTTGATTAGTCTCTCAAGCTCATCTCCCTCACTCTCATCTCTAAACATCCTTCAACCCTCACTCCTCATTGCAACGAATCAGGTATGAAAGCTTAATCTCATTACTCCTTCTTCTTCGTCTTCATCTTATCTTTTATTTTTCATGGTATTCTGCAACCCTAGGGCTCAAATGGCAGTCACCCCTTTCCCCCAAAAATTGTCAAAATTGTTTTTCAAAACATGTTTATTTCTGGGTGAGGTTTGGTTGAGAGTGTGTGAAGATGTGGTTGCTAAGGATTTGGGAAAGTCTGAGTACCCAACTACTTGTCAAATAGAAGCAAAATTTTGTGTTCTTTATGTGTTCGATGTAAGGCCCGAATGAAATTCTTAGCCAAACCATCGACATTTCTTGATTCATGATTGTTTATGAAGTTTTATGCATAATTTATGCATGATTAATGATTGCGTTTTCAAATTAGCTTGTATTGAAAAATTTTAGGGCTTAAGCTCTGATAAAGTGAAGCTGGGATGATGGGTGCACATTTGTGAACACTTTTTCGCATTTGCAACTTTGCATTTGGAAAAAAGTGCTCGCAAGTGTGAAAACTCCTAATATAGTGTCCTTCGCAATTGTGATATATTGCTTTGCAATTCCCAACCCTGCAGACTAAGCAATTGCGAAGATTTGCTGGGAATTGCGATATCAGAGAGGTTACACTTCAAAATCTTAAATTCCTGAATTTTTTTCTAAGTCTGAGTTTCGACTGTCTGATCATTCTTTTGGCATATTTGCTTAATTTTTCACTATTATTCATAGCCATACCACGTTTTCACTCTTACCATTTTTTGACAGGTATTATAATTGGACAATGAGCACGAACCCCAAAGGATCCTCAAGTGACAGCCCTATGGAAGAGCAGGAATTTGATCACCATCGGTTCTTTTCATTGGAATTCCAAGAGTGGTACTATGCCAAACTAATCTCGAAGAAGGTGCTCCCGGAGAGTGGTATTGTGATGGACAATGTCCAAGAATGCCTTCCCGAATTCCATCAAAGGCTGGTAACAATGGGATAGGACTGTTTTGCTCCTGAACCTTGCCGTGCAAATGAGAAATGGGTGAGGGAGTTTTATGCAAATCTCCCGCCTATCAGGTTGAAGAGGCCACAAATGAGAATTCGAGGCAAAATGGTGTGATTTGGGGATGAAGATGTGAATGCTTTCTATCACTTGCAAAACCACGACATGGGCCCATTCAAGGAAAAAGACTGTACTTTAGGAGAATGATTGGTGTCCAAACTATGTCCGGGTGCGGATGTTCCATGAGCAACTGAAAAGAGGGGAATAACATCAAAGGAATTCACCGCGGAAGCAAAGATATGGCTGTCCATTATATGCAGTCGTGTGTCCCCTGTGTCAAATATATGGAATATCTCGGTTACTCAAGCTCGAATAATAGCATGCATCCTTGATGGTATTCAGCTAAATGTGGACGAGATCTTTATAAATGAACTGAGAGAGCACCGAATTCAAAACAACACTTCATTGATATTTCTATCACTCATCACCGAGTTGTGCCAACTGGCTGGAGTGGAAGAAGCTCCAGGGGACAACTGGATAGATCCGGGAAAGCCTATGAATCCGTTGAAGAAAAGAGGAGAGGGTGGTGCAGTGAAGAGCAAAAAGAGAAAGATGGACTTTTCTTCTCAGGTTGATCCGAGCAGTCAGTCGTCATCCTCTACAGCAAGACCATTTATTGTGTTTGGTGAGGAGATGTGAGTGATTCGCGAGCTAGTGGCTGGTCTTCCCTAGGGGACCTGGGGAGACATGCGAGGGACCTACTTACATCTCAAAGAAAGAATTCCAGAAACACATTGAAGATCAAAGGAAGCAGGGGGATCACCTCAAAGCACTGGAGAAAGCATACACTGATCTGGCCAAGAGGCATGGTACATTGAGCACTTTATATGACAACCTGGAAATGTCCCACACCCAAATGGTAAATAGGGATAAGAAACGAGATCAATTCTTTACTCGCATATGGAAAGGTGTCAAGGGACTGTGGAAGGTCCTCAAGACTCAAGACCGGATACCATCGACTAGGGCTGTGGAGGATGATGGCGTTCCTGTTGAGTGGCCCGAGGAGGAAGGAGATGATGATGATTCAGACTCAGATAGCGAGGAGAGCAATTGATGTAGTATCCAGGGAGCACTTTCCTTCATTTTTTACTCTATTATGTTTTGTTGCATTGGGGATAATGCAACATCTTTGGTTGGGGGTGGCTTCTTGTATAACTACTATATTTGTATAATAGTGGATAACTGTGGGGGATGACAGATTAGTACTATGATTATTTTTATTTTGTTGTGAGTATATTTTCACGTGATGTGTTATATTTGTATGTTTATTAACTTCTTAATTTTTATTAGCTTCTTGAATTAATTTTTAGTAGCTTCTTAATTTTTTTATTTTAGTATGTTTTATGTTAGTGGCAATATCCTTGGTTTTTTTATACCATGGTTCTTTTTCCAAGGATGCCAATTTTCTTCTTGAATCGGGTAAATTTTTTTCGAATTTTCCCGATGATGGATAAATTGACAACTTTCTTAAGGGAATTAGTCTTCTAGTTAAGATTAGTTTTTGTTAAATTAGGAAAATAAATGGTTGAGTTGGGGTTGGTGCCCATTGACCAAGTTGTGGCTTGCTTGGTACCAACATAATTTAAACCTTGGCATACGAATTTGTGTTTGTTGAAAAAGAAAACAATTGAAGTAAGAAAATGTCATTACCTTTTAGACTCAACTTTTGGCTCTTTAATTCACTAAATAGATTTCTTTAGGCTATAGGTAACCTCTTTGCGTCATTTGTTCTAATTGGATTTTGGATTTGTATTCCACTTGAATTTTCAAGTTCCATGTGTGGTGAGATTTATTTGTGAGTTCTTTTGTAGTACTTGTGGTCTAGAATTTGCCCGGAATGTGGTTTGAGGTAAAATTGTAGACTAACTTGGTTTGAAAAATAATATTAGGCCTTCCTTGGACTGCTAGTATGCTTTATATTTTCTACCCTTAAATATTGTCCCTAGTCAACCCATTTTGAGCCTTTAACCTTATTCTTTGGCAACCATATTACAAGCTTAAATCCTTTGTTCTTAATTGCTCTAGCTTTTGAAACCCTACCTCCCTAAGTACTTTGAAAGTGTAAATATAGGCTAAAAGCCTAAGCTTGGGGGTTGAAGGTTGGAAAAGTTGTGAGATGGAAGTTGTTTGAAAAGGTGGAAGGTACAGAAGAATGTATATATATATATATATATATATATATATATATATATATATATATATATATATATATATATATATATATATATAAGTTGTGAATAAAGGGAAGACTAGGTGTGGAATGAAAAGGGAAAGAAGGGTGGAAAATATCTTTGAATGAAGTGGACTTTAATTGTTAATATTGTAGTTCTCTGGGAGGTTCTAAGTCACTTTAACCAAAATTTCGCCTTACCTTAACCAAAAGCCTAAACTACAACCCTTTAAGTCCTAATTGATTTTGAACCGAGTTGTCTACATTAGTGGAGGAGTACATGAAGGGCAAGCCTATGGTACTACTTATATGCATTTTAACATCTTTTTGATAGAGAGCTAATTTTTTCCATTTGATATCCCATTTTTGTTTTGAAAGTAAGACTTATGAGTGTGGGATCCTCTCTTAAATGTGAGGGCACATGAGATTTGAGTTGTGAATTTAATCCCATTTTAATTGGAAAGAATGACCAAAGGAAGTTGATTGTGATAGAGAGGCAAATTTTGAAGCTTTAGTGTCATGACTTGATTGCTACTTTAATTTGCATTAGTGTTTGAGCACTTGAAGTATAATGAAGTGTATGTGAAGTGCTTGATAATTCATATGCCTTGGAGTAATTGTTAGTACCAATCGAAGTCATGCATTTGTGCTTAAAGTAGACCTTCTTTTTGGCTTGGTGTGATAAGGATATAAGGTTGACTTAGCCACTTAGGAAGAGATTTTGTCGTTTTCGTTGCTTGAGGACAAGCAATAGTTCAAGTTTGGGGGTGTCATAAGTCGGTATTTTACCAACTTATCATGCCTTTAAACCTATACTTTCGTTATGTTTGAGAGAGAAAATCATGTATTATGTCATTTACTTCTATTTTACAAGGTGATTGTGATTTAGAATTAATGGTGAAGAAACCAAATGAAACAAGTCAAAAGAAGCCAAAAAGAGAGAAAATTTTGGGCAGTGCCCTCATGGGTCGCAAATGTGAAGGACTTCATAAATGCAAAGTTAATTGAAAAATTCAAGCATCGCAAATTTAAAGAAGGACTTCGCAAATGAGAAGTCAACTAAATAAGTCAACCATCGCTTCGCAAATATGAAGTCAATTGAAGGAGTCAACCATCGCAAATGCGAAGAGCACTTCGCAAACGCGTAGTCAACTGAAGCAGTCAACCTTGGAAAATGCGAAGAGGACATCACAAATGCGAACCTAGGCAATCTGGGCAAGTCTAGGAATTGCGAACTTTTGTTCGCAATTCCGAGAATCGTGCTTCAGGCATGGGCAATTCCGGAATTTCACACATTTGATCCCCAAACCATTTAATACCAATTAGGCTCATTTGTAAGAGATCTTTTTTGCTATTTTCAGTCCTTAGAGACTAGGAAGAACAAGTTGGAAGCTAGGTTTTTGCACAAACACACTTGGGTTTTGTTGATTTCAAGCTTTTAGTTAAGGTTTTCTTACCCATTTATGTTTGTTTCTTCATTTCATTGCTTTGTATTGAATATTTAAGTGTGTAGTATTTTATCCAACACTTGAATCTTGTTTATGGGAATATTCATAATTAAAGTGTGGATATTATACCTTGTTGTGCTTATGTATTGAATGAATTTTCAATATTTATGAAGTGAGTTATTGTTTCTTTAATTATTCTTGTTCTTTAATGTTTCCAAAGGGAATAGTAACCCTAGGACTCACCCATTAACTTCGAATTAATTTTGGAAAAATATTTTGGGGTTGGGACAGATTAATTAACAAGAACTTGAGGCGTTAACCCTCATTTTATAGATTCTACCTAGGGATAGGATTGGACTACTTGTAGCCTATCGGGTGTGCTTAATCTTCTAATTGTGTTTAGGGATAATTCAATTTGGAAGTCTTGTTAGTCTTCGGAAGAAGCTAATTAAGAATTATTATCCGTGGCTAATTAATATAAACTCGCTCATACTTGTAAAATTGTGAAACACATTGGATCGTTACTTGAGTGTAATACCCGATGCAACCATACTTGTAGCCATTGATCATTTTACTTGCTTTCTATGTTAGTTTACATTTCCGCATTTAGATATAAAACACTTTTTCAAACAACATTCTTATTGTTTGGCATTGCGCGACTAGCGATAATTTTCTTACATTCCTAATCGCCTACACATTGTTCTCTGTGGGATTCGACCCCGACTTATAGTTGGGTAAATTATATTGCTGCGACCGTATCTATTGCTTTTTAGTGGTGGATTTGGACGTCACCAATGCACTTGTCCTTGATTTCCCCTAACCCTTGTTGATAATTGACTTACATTGTCCTTTACGTTTATTTACCAACTTTATGTTGTTACTTGACTTTATTTCAAGGTTAGAGATTCCCTTACCCTATTTGCCTTGTGATTGCTGTTTGGGTGAGGAACAGTGTAAATCATGAAGGGTGATACCGTGCATTGTTTTGGTGAGAGAGTGTTAAAGCATGAAGGGTGATGCCTTGCACTTGTCTTTGATTTCCTAATTTTTATTGATAACTGTGTTACGGTTTCTCTACACTAAATTGTTGGCTTCGTGTTGATACTTGTTGTACCCCACAACATGATTTCCCTTCCTCTTTTCAATTAAGTTGTGGTGATCCTCATATTCATTTGTTGCTCTTCTGTTACTATTTGATGTTTCCCCGCCGCATGTTTTCCCCCTCTCGTACTTGATTGTATATGACTGTTTCTTTCTGTACTTCTTTTCTGTTGTATATAGTTAAATTGCACAGGTTTATTTGGTAGTCTGGTCCCAGCCTCGTCACTACTTCGCTGAGGTTAGGTTAGGCACTTACCAGCATATGGGGTTGGTTGTGTTGATATTACACTCTGCACTTTTTTGTGCAGACCCCAGTGTTGTACACTTTGGAATGCAATGGGATTGTTGATTCTTGCTCATCAAGCGGCCCGAGGTAGTCCTGCATGCGTCTATAGGCATTGGCGTCTCCTTCTATCTATTATTACAGTTTCTTTCATGCATTTCCAAACACAGTGTTGTATTTATTTCTTTCAAACCTTTAATTGTAGTATTCTTAGACCGTCTGCGAAGCTGTGATACCAGTTCTGGGTAGTCGAGACACAAATAGATGTATTGGATTTACGTTCAAATAGCTTATTTCTTTATCTTCCGCTTATGTTAAATTCCATTGTTTAAATGTTATTACTTCGCAATTGTTAATGAATATAAAAGTGGGTAAACAAGTAAAATGTGCAAATAATAGGCTTTCCTAGCTCGTATTAGTAGGCGCCATCACAACTCTCGAGGGTAGGAAATCTGGGTTGTGACAAGTTGTTCTTAGAGCTCTAGGTTACATGGGTCTCACAGTTCACAGACAAGCTTAGTAGAGTCTGAGGGATCGGTATGGAGCCATTTGTATTTATCCCCAAAGGTTATAGAGTTAGGAATAACTTCACATTCATTCTTTACTATTGTGCAATTTTGTTCTCTCAATGCTAAATTGAAACCTCTACTCTTGTCCTTTTGCGAATGAGAGGTCATGTACCACTTCTTTAGTCGAGTAGCATCACAAACTAGTGATAGATCATCTACGTCTTTGGAGGCTTTGTGGAGGTTGGATAAGTTTCGCCAAGCTCTTAACTACTACTTTCAGCGGTGCATCTACTGAGGATCCCTAGGATTGTCTAGGCAGCTGTCAAGAGGTTCTCAGGAACAAGGGGATAGTTGACACCAATGGGGTCGATTTTTCCACTTTTCACTTGTCTGGATCTACCAAGACTTGGTGGAGAGATTATTGCTTGGATAGACCAGCCGGATCGCCAGCTTCGACTTGGGATCAGTTCACGCAGCTATTTTTGGAGAAGTTTCTCCACTTCACACAGAGAGAGGTATTAGAGGGAGGGGTATAGGTATTAGAGGTGGAGGTAGAGATTCTAGAGGTGGAGGTAAAGGTATTAGAGGTGGATGTGAAGGTATTGTTCTGGTTTGTGGTAAAGAAGCTTCGATTTTATTTTGCGTCGTGACTAGTCATGCCTAGTGATTCTTTGAGTGCCCCTGTTTATGTGTCTACGCTAGTAGGTGATTTTATTGTGGTGGATCGCGTCCATTATTCATGTACAGTGGTTATTGGAGGTCTTGAGACTCGGGTAGATTTACTTCTTTTGGACATGGATGATTTTAGTGTTATATTGTTGATGGATGAGTTATCACGTTACCATGCTATCTTGGACTGTCAAGCCAAGAATGTGACCTTATATTTATAGGTTTTACCTCGTTTATAGTGGAGAGGGACTCCTGGTCATTCTACCCGTAGTGTTATCTCTTATCTAAAGGCTCGACGTATGGTTGAGCAGGGGTGTTAGGCCTATTTGGCATATGTTTGTGATTCTATTGCTAAGGTTCCTTCCATAAATTTTGTGCCTGTTGTTCGTGAGTTTCATTAGGTTTTCCTTCAGATCTGCCGGGCATGCCACCCGACAGGGATATTGACTTTTGCATTAATTTGGCTTCTGGCACTTCTATCCCGCCGTATCATATGGACTCGCCTGAGTTGAAAGAGTTGGAGGAGCAGTTGTAAAACTTGCTTGAGAAGGGTTTCATTAGACCTAGTGTTTCGCCTTGGGGTGCGTTGGTGTTGTTTGTTAAAGGTAAGAATGGGTCGATACGAATATGTATTGATTACTAGTAGTTGAGCAAGGTTACAATCAAGAAATAAGTATCCATTGTTGAGGATTGATGATTTATTTGATCAACTTCAGGGTGCCAAGGTATTTTTGAAGATTGACTTGAGATCTGGCTACCATCAGTTGAGGATTAGGTCATCCGATATCCATAAGACAGCTTTTCGCATTAGGTACAGGCATTATGAGTTCTGTGTGATGTCATTCGGGTTGACAAATGCCCCAGCAGCTCTTAGGGATTTGATGAACCGAGTGTTCGGGACTTATTTGGATTTGTTCGTGATAGTCTTCGTGATGATATTTTGTTATATTCACGTAGCCAGGAAGAGCACGAGCAGCATGTTAGAGTGGTTCTTCAGACTTTGAGGGATAGTCAGTTCTATGCCAAGTTTTCAAAGTGTGAGTTCTGGTTGAGTTCAGTTGCATTCATGGGTCATGTTGTGTCAGTATAGGGTATTCAGGTTGATCCGAAGAAGATTGAGGCAGTCAAGAACTGGCCCAGACTAGCATCAGCAATAGAGATTCCGAATTTCTTGGGATTGGTAGTTTACTATCGTCGGTTTGTGAAGGTGTTTTCATCTATCGCAGCCCTGATGACGAGGTTGACCCAGAAGGTTGTCCAGTTCAGGTAGTGGGACGAGTGTGAGGTAAGCTTTCAGAAGCTCAAGACAGCTCTGACTACGGCACCAGTGTTTGTTTTACCTACAGGTTCCAGGCCTTATACAGTTTATTATGATGCGTCTCGTATTGGAATTGGTATAGTGTTGATTCAAGATGGTAAGATCATTGTCTATGCTTCGCGGCAGTTGAATATTAATGAGAAGAACTATCCAGTTCATGATTTGGAGTTGGCAGCCATTATTCACGCATTGAAGATTTTGAGGCATTATCTGTATGGCGTGGTATGTGATGTTTTCACGGATCATAAGAGCCTTCAGTATTTGTTCAAGTAAAAGGAGTTGAATTTGAGGCAGATGAGGTGGTAGGAGTTGTTAAAGAACTATGATATCACTATCTTATATCATCTAGGAAAGGCCAATATGGTGTCCGATGGTTTGAGTAGGAAGTCATCCAGTATGGGCAGTCTTGCTTATATTCCGGTCAGTGAGAGACCGCTTGCTTTGGATGTTCAGGCTTTAGCCAATTAGTTCGTGGTTGGATGTTTCTGAGCCTAGTCATGTATAAGTTTGCACAGTTGCTCGTTCTTCATTATTGGAGCGTATCCGTGATCCGCAGTATGATTACCCCTATTTGTGTATCCTTAGGGACACGGCGCAACGCGGAGATGCCAAGCAGGTTACCTTAGATGATGATGGAGTTTTGAGATTGCAGAGTCGAGTTTGTGAGCCTAATGTATATGGGCTTCGGGAGTTGATCTTAGAGAAGGCCTATAGCTCTTGGTACTCTATTCAATCGAGCATCGCGAAGATGCATAAGGATTTGCGGAAGCATTATTGGTGGTGGAGAATGAAGAAGGATATCGTTACATATGTGGCTCAGTGTCTGAATTGTCGGCAGGTTATGTACGAGCATCAGAGGCCCAGTGGTTCATTTCAGAGGATTGAGCTTCCCAAGTGAAAGTGGGAGCGGATCACTATGGATTTTATTGTTTGACTCCTACAGACTCGTAGGAAGTTCGATGCAGTATGGGTTATTGTTGATAGGCTGACCAAGTCAGCATATTTCATTCTTATCACTGTCTCATATTCTTTATAGAGGTTAGCTGAGGTCTATATCCGGGAGATTGATCGCATTCATGGTGTACCTATGTCTATCATTTCGGACTAGGTTATGCAGTTTACCTCGTGTTTCTGAAGGGCAGTTCAGTGAGAGTTAGGCATGCATGTTGAGTTGAGCATAGCATTTCATCCTCAAACGGACTGGAAGTCCGAGCGGACTATTCAAATTTTGGAGGTTATGATCCAAGCTTATGTCATTGATTTTGGAGGCTCCTGGGATCAGTTTTTGCCTTTAGCAAAATTTGTCTACAACAGCAACTGCCAATCGAGTATCCAAATGGCTCCTTTTAAGGCTTTATATAGTAGGTGATGTTGGTCTCCGATTAGATGGTTTGAGTCGGGGGAGGCTCGGTTGTTGGGTACAGATCTAGTACAGGATGCCTTAGACAAGTTCAAAATTATTCAAGATAAGCTTTGTATAGCTCAGTCCAGGCAAAAGAGTTACGCCGATCGCAAGGTTCGTGATTTGTCATTCATGGTCGATGAGTGGGTATTGTTTCAAGTGTCGCCTATGAAGGGCATGATGAGATTTGGGAAGAAGGGAAAGCTCAGCCGTAGGTTCATTGGCCCGTTTGAAACTCTCGATCGATTGAAAGAGGTGGTTTATAGACTTGCATTGCCGCCGAGCTTATCCGTCGTGCATCCAGTGTTTCATGTGTCCATGTTTCAGAAATATCACTACAATCCATCCCACGTATTAGATTTCAGCACTGTTCAGTTGGACAAGGACTTGTCTTATGAGGAGGAGCCGGTAGTTATTCTAGACCGGCAGGTTTGTCAGTTGAGATCCAAGAGTTTCCCTTCTATTCGTGTTCAGTGGAGAGGTCACCGTCTTGAGGCATCGACCTGGGAGTCCAAGATTGATATGTAGAGCTGTTATCCCCATCTTTTCCCCGACTCAGGTACTTCCTTCTTTTGTCAGTTCGAGGAAGAATGGTTTTTTAGAGGTGAAGAATTCACTTGTTTTAAAATGAAATTCTACGTTCTAAGGCCTTAAAAATCTCTCTTAGCATCTCCTTGATTTGCATACACAGTCTGGCGCGTAGCCGAAAAGCCTAAATGTGAAACCATATGATACTTTTGACTATAAAATATATTAATTTGACTCCGGTCAATGTTTTGGATAAATGAACCCTGGCCCATGATTTGACGGTCCCGGAGGGTTTGTGGGAAAATATGGGACTTGGGCGTATGCCCGGAATCAAATTCCGAGGCCCCAAGCCCGAGAAATGAATTTCTGAAAAAAAATGTTTTCTGAAATTGTTTATAAGGTTCGAAAATAAATTTTTATTAAAACATATTTATCGAGCCCGTATTTTGGTTATCGCACCTAGTATAGGTCTTATATCTGATTTAATATAATTCTGTAAAATTTGGGAAGAAACAGAATCCATTTGACGTGATTCGGACCTTAAATGCAAATTTGATGTTTAAAGAGGTTTTGAGAAATTTCATTGAGCTTGAGGTTTAATTCGATGTTCATGATGTTATTTTGATGATTTGAGTGCAAGAATAAGTTCGTGGGATGTTTTTGGAGCCTCGAGGGCTCGGGTGAGTTTTGGATAGGCTACGGGGTGAAATTTTAGACTTAAGGAATTGCAGGCCAGCAGGCTTCGCATTTCCCAAACCCCCTTCGCAATTCCCAGGTTCGGATTTCCCAAACTCCCTTCGCAATTCCCAGACTTTGCATTTCCCAAACTTTTTCGCAATTCCGAGTTTCGCATTTCCCAAACTCACTTTGCAATTCCCAGGCTTTGCATTTCCCAGACTTCTTCGTAATTCCCAGCTTTGCATTTCCCAAAAAAAAAATTGCAATTCCCAAGCCAGTAGAGTTTTGTTCGCAATTGTGAACCCATGTTCGCAATTCGCATAATTAAGACCTGCAACTTTTATACTTAGCCAATTTTGAACCCATTTTTCACATCTTTTCAAAACCGAAACACACTATGGCGATTTTTCAAGAGCCTTTCCTTTATAATCAATTGCAAGTCATTTTTAACTAGTTTTTTTCAATCATTAACATCTTTTAACATGATTTCAACTCAAAATCAATCATTTTCATGGGGGGAATTGGGTGTTTTGGCTAAAACCTAGGTTTTTCCAAAATTGGGGATTTGGACCTCAATTTGAGGTCTTATTTCAAAATAAATTATATATTTGGGTTCGTGGGGGAATGGGTAATTGGGTGTTGGTTTGAACCTCAGGTTTTGACCATGTGGGCCCGGGGCTATTTTTGACTTTTTGGGTAAAACTTTGGAAAATTCATTTTTATGCATTCAAATTGATTCATTTAGCGTTTATTGACGTAATTAAGTAACTTGTGACTAGATACAACCGAATTAGTGGTGGAATCAAGGGTAAAGCTATAATTGAATCGTGAATAATGTTCGAGGCATCGAGGTAAGTGTTTGTTCTAACCTTAACTTGAGGGATTAGGAGTTTAGTCTTATTTGCTATATGGTAATTGTTGAGTACGACGTATAGGCATGGTGACGAGTATCTATGTGTTGGTGTCTATCATGCCCGTGAGTCTTTATATTGTGATTATCATGACTTTGTTGTATCTTTCATGCCTTGGTGATAGTTTCTAATTGTTATATAAAATTTTTCGAAAGAATTGTGACCTTTGAATATTGAGGAGTGTTGGCTCAAGTTGTATAACAAATTGTGAAAGTATAAGTACCAATTGAACTTTTAGTGCATTGGCTCGAGTTGTGAAATCAACTGTGAAGGTTTCTAATTGTTATATAAAGTTTTTTGAAAGAATTGTGACCTACGAACATTGAGGAGTGCTAGCTCAATTTGTATAACGAATTGCGAAAGTATAAGTACAAATTGAATTTTCAGAGCATTGGCTCAAGTTGTGAAATGAACTGTAAAGGTATAAGTGATAATTGAACCTCTAAAGCTTTGGCTTGAGTTGTGAAGTGAATTGTGAAGTAAAAGTGAGAAAGAGAAGAGATCATTATATGGCCACCTTTGCCGGGCTATTATTGGTTTATTTGTTATATCCCTTGCCGGGATGTGGATGTTATTAATGCTGTTCCCTTGCCGGTATATAATTGTTGAGTTGTTTCTCCTTCGCCAAGATTCTTATTGAAAATTTCCTTTAATTTCTTGCCCTACTGTTTGTGATTTTTGTTTGGGTGAGGAAGTGCGTAAAGCACAAAGATGTTGTGCATTGTTGTTTCGTGAGGGAAGAGTATTAAGCAGGAAGGGTGATTCTATGCAGCATGATGTAACATTTCATGCCTATTATATTAATTTCATGGTGAGGAAAGAGTTTAAAGAATGAAGGGTGATTTTTTGCCGCACGATGTACCATTCCAAGCCTATTAAAAGCACAAAGAGTAAAAGCACGAAGGGTGATATCGTGCACTTGTCATTGATTGCTCTGACCCTTGTTGATAATTGAGTTACATTGTCTTTTACGTTTATTTACCAATTTTCTGTTGTTACTTGACTTTATTTTGAGGTTATAGATTCACTTACCCTATTTGACTTGAGATTGTTGCTTGGGTGAGAAAGAGCGTAAAACACGAAGGGTAATGCCATGTATTGTTTTAGTGAGAGAGTGTTAAAGCATGAAGGGTGATGCCGTCTATTTTTTTGGTGAGGGAGAGTAAAATCACGAAGGTTGATGCCGTGAGCTTGTCTTTGATTTCCTAATTTTGATTGATAACTGTGTTATGGATTCTCTACACTAAATTGATGGCTTCCTGTTGATACTTGTTGTACCCCGCAACATGATTCCCCTTTTATTTTCAATTAAACTGCGGTGATCCTCATATTTATTTGTTTCTCTTATGTTACTATTCGGTATTTTCCCGTAGTATACTTTCCCCCTCTCATACTTGACTATATATGATTGTTTCTTTATGTACTTCTTTTCTGTTGTATATAGTTAAATTGCAAAGGTTTATTTGGTAGTCTGGTCCTAGCCTTGTCACTACTTCTCCAAGGTTAGGCTAGGTACTTACCAGCACATAGGGTCGGTTGTGCTGATACTATACTTTGCACTCTTTTGTACAGACCCCAGTATTGTAGGCTTCGGACCGCAGTGGGATTGCTGATTCTTGCTCATCAGGCGACCCGAGGTAGTCCTGCAGGCGTCTGCAGGCCTTGGCGTCTCCTTTTATCTACTATTACTATTTTCTTCATGCATTTCAGGAGAAAGTGTTGTATTTATTTCTTTCAAAGCTTCAATTATAGTATTCTTAGACCGTCTGTGATGCTGTGACACCAGTTCTGGGTAGTCAAGACTCAAACAGATGTATTGGATTTATAATCATATAGCTACTGCTTTATCTTCCGCTTATGTTTAATTTCACTATTTAAATGTTATTATCCGCAATTATAAATGAATATAGAAGTAGGTAACAGGCAAAATGTGCAAATAACTGACTTGCCTATCTCGTATTAGTAGGCTCTATCACGACTCCCCGGGATAGGAAATCCGGGTCGTGACGTTTGAGATATTCATTGACATGGTTGATGCTGGCACATTAGGCTATGACATACATTCTATCTTCCCGTGTATTTGTCTTGAATTGTGACGTCTAAGTAAAGTAAATATCCTAATTTGTGATGCCTTTTTTTAATTGTTTGACTTGTATGCCACATAGTGCAATATTTCTTAATTTTTCTCAATTATGTGCGCTTGCTTGACTTAAGAGTTGAACAAAACCATCTTGGTTGAGTCATGTGAAATGTGTGTGTGAGGATTTGTAATCTTCTGTGCTATCCTTTGTAGTCTAGAACTTGCACTGTTTTTTAATCGAAGCGAAATTGTAAGTTATGCTAATTTAGGAGATGATGTAGGTGTTTCTTGCTTGGTCATGGATGTGCTTGACACATAAATATAAAAAATTTCGGTTACTATCCCTTTGAGCCTATAGACCTTTCTTTTGGCAACCACATTACAAGCCATACCCCTATTTTGTTCTTATTTTACCTCCTAAGGCACTTAGTCTCTAAAAGAAGTAAGGTTAGAGAATAGGGAGTATCTTTTGAGAGGAACCATGGAAGGACCCATAGGTGCCCTAAAAGTTAACATAAAAAGTCACTAGACGATGAACTTTAATGTATGGAGGGTGTGAAGAAAAAGAAAAAAATTCAAGAAAAAAGAATTGATAGTGAAAGTACGTAGAAAAATACACACCTCCAATTCTTAATAATTTGTGCTAGTGGGCGTATATAAGTGCTTAATGAAAGTAAGGGCTATGTTGAATATGGGTTGTGGCAAGTGAATTGGTTGAGAGGAATATGTGCTTCAATTGTGAATGTAGTGAATTAAAGTGCTTAGAAGGGTTAGTCAATATTTCTAAACGTATCATACTCGTTCCTTAGCCTACATTACAACCTTAAAGTCCTAATTGATCCTAGATGTGGCTAGCTTAAATTAGTACAGATATACACTACCAGAAAGCTTATAGTACGACCACAGGATGCATATGAATTCTTTGAGAGAGTGAGCGAATTTTGTTCAATTGTGTGATGTCCTTTAATCTATATTCAAAAGCATATTTGAATATGTGGACTAGTATATATTCCCTCTTTCATTTGCTGGTAATGGCAGATGATCTCATGAATGATTTGTGATGTTGTAAACTTTCTTGTTGGGTGAGTGCATGAATTAAGGGTGCTTAGTGGTTACAAGTTGGCTTTTGAGGTTGGGTGGTGACAAATTGGTTGTTGGAATTGATTGAATTAAAATGTTATACTTGGGCATGCTTAAACGGGAAGAATGTGAAATTTTGTATGTTCATGTTGGTGTGCCAGTATTGATCATAGTCAAAGGTAGAGTGTATGGATAAAAGTTAAATTGCTCCTCTATAGTTGAGACTTGTACGTGGTTAGGGTTTATTTGATAGTTTCATTGCTCGAGGACAAGCAAGAGTCTAAGTGTGGGATGTTGATGTTTAGCTTAAAGCATATATGTTTATATATATATAGCCTCATATTGTACTTTTGTTTCATGGATTTAGGATATAAAATGTGTTGATTTATATTAATTTGAGATGTTTTTATGTGTAGGAATAATCCGGGAGCAATTGGGGGCGAAATGTGCAAAATTAGAGCCAAAACTGACGAAAACATGAAAATTAGAAATTGCAGCGTCACGGGCAGCGCTAGGGCAAAATGTGCAAAATTAGAGCCAAAACTGACGAAAACATGAAAATTGGAAATTGCACCTCCACAAGTAGCGCCTAGTACTACCTATGGCGCCAGAGTCAGTAGCTAAAATTTCACAGTGCCATTGAGGCCGCCTAGCGCTGGGCAGGGCGCCGGTGGCATAAATCTTGTCCAAATTTGCCTGGGACACGGTTATTTCGACCCTACACCTACCTAACACGTATAAAAGCAAGACTAAACTTATTTGTGATGGGAAGATGCCACTTTGAAGGGAGAACACACACAAGAAACATCCTGGAGCAAAGATTTTCTTCATCTTTACTTAGTATTTTCGGTTATCCAACACTTATGTAATTGTTTGCTATTATCATGAGTGGCTAAAAAATCATATTTCTGGGGTTGTGATTTAGCCATGAATATTGTTGTTTAACGTTGACTTAAACTTGATTACAATTCACTAATATATGGTTATTTCTCAATTCTGTGATTTATTGCTTAATTGTATGAACAACATTTAAATTCTATTTATTATCTATGTTATACATGGGAAAGTCGTATTTAGACTAGAGAAGAAACGAAGAGAGTATGATCTTAACTCTTAGGGAGGCAGATTGTTGGTTAGGATAGGAATATACCTAGTCATCGTGCTTAATTAAATATCGTAATCTTAATATGTTCTTAATAGATTGATTTCATAGGAATATAGGCGTTAATCTATTTTAAATAGGCTAGTAGTATTTCAGAAGAAGGCTATGAGAAAAATTATCAATTAATTAGAAACCATGAGTGAATTGTATGAAAGAGAGAGTTAAGTATAACACAATAGGATTGGTTTTTTAGCCACTCATGATAATAGCAAACAATTTCATAAGTGTTGGATAATTGAAAATACTAAGAAAATATGAAGAAAACTGAGATCTCTTCGCTCTCGGATGTTTGTCGTGTGTATTCTCCCTTAAAAGTAGCGTCTCCCCTTCACAAATAAGATTAGTCTTACTTTTATACGTGTTGGGTAGGTCTAGGGCCAAAATAACCATGTCTCGGTCAAATTTGGGCAAGATTCATGCCACCAGCGCCCTGCCCAACGCTAGGCGCCCTCAATGGCACTATAAAATTTTAGCTACTGACTCTGGCGCCACAAGTAGCGCTACCTGTGGCGCTGCAATTTCTAATTTTCATTTTTTCATCCGTTTTGGCTCTAATTTCACACATTTTGCACCAAATACCCCCGGATCATTCCTACACATAGAAACACCTAAAATCAATATAAATCAACACATTTTACATCCTAAATCCACGAAACAAAAGTAAAACATGAGGTGATATATATATATATATATATACACACACACACACACACACTTTAAGCTAAACATCAACAATCAAAGCTAATTTCTAAACAAGAATATGCTTTCATGATAATAGCAAACAATTTCATATGTGTTGGATAATTGAAAATACTAAGAAAAGATGAAGAAAACTAAGATCACTTCGCTCTCAGATGTTTCTCATGTGTAATCTCCCTTCAAAGTGGCGTCCCCCCTTCACAAATAAGTTTAGTCTTGCTTTTATACGTGTTGGGTAGGTTTAGAGCTAAAATAACTGTGTCCCGGGCGAATTTGGACAAGATTCACGCCACCAGCGCCCTGCCCAACGCTAGGCGACCTCAATGGAACTGTAAAATTTTAGCTACTAACTCTAGTTCCACAGGTAGAGCTAGGAGGTGCCTGTGGCGCTGCAATTTCCAATTTTCTTGTTTTCGTCCGTTTTGACTCTAATTTCGCACATTTCGCCTCCAATTGCTCCAGATCATTCGTATACATAAAAATACCTTAAATTAATGTAAATAAAAATATTTTACATCCTAAATCCATGAAACAAAATTAAAACATGAGGCAATATACAAACATGAGGCAATACACATACACAGACACACACACACACACACACACACACACATATATATATATATATATATATTCCATACATCAACAATCAAAGCTAAATTATAAACAAGAATAAGCTTTTATGATTGTATTATCAAAAGTAGACTCTGGTCTAGCGAGATTATACTTCGTATATGCCTCCAGCAAAATCAAAATAATATTCATGTGTCATGCATAACTAGCAAATTTTTAGATTAAGAGTCACGATATTGTCGTCAATAACAACAAGTGGTGTACCAACAATAATTTTATTATGAGGCTGTATAGCTCACTTTAGATTTAATATGCCTCTTCAAATTAAAATAAACCATCACAAATATATCAAAGCAGAGCAATAGTGCAAAATTTATAAGGAAAGCAAAAGTGATAATATGGGATGAAGAGATTTTGGCTAAGCGTCAAAACAATCGCCCAGAGTTTTAGAGATATATTAGATATCAATGAACCGTTTGGTGAAAAATTAATAGTTTGGGAGGTGATTTTTGTCAAGTACAATCAGTAGTTTCAAAATTGACAAAATCGAAAACTGTAAAAGCTAACTTGCCAAAATTATACTTACGGCCACAATTGAAAGATATTCAAATGAAAAGACTTATAAAAGTAAGAACAACTCCAACATTTAGTGACTTTTTGCTTCGTGTCGAAAATGAAAAAGATCATAACTTTCATCAAAATATCCTTTGATAATCATCAATTCTCCTCAATCATTTGATTATATAGATCTTAACACTCGTCCTGTCAAAAGCCAAGAAATTGTCACGACACAAAATCCACTAAGGGTCGCGATGGCGCAGGACAATGTTGTCAGGCAAGCCAATCAAATTACTTGATGAAGTTATCATTTTTAATAATCTTAAAACCTAAGATTTTCCTTCAATTTTTCATAAATAAAAAGATAATTGCTTCAATTCAAATTAAATAATAAGCAATTAATAAAAAACATTCAAAACCATCACAGAACACGATATCACAAGTGCATGAGCATTTACTAAAAAGGAAATAAAAATACAACAACTGTCCGGAATATAATATTGGAAAGAAAATAATTACAGAAAACTAAAGGAGACTCTGTAGGTTGCGGGTCGCCTTGAGAAGTGCAACTAACCTAAGTCTCAGTATCAACCATATTGCTACTCCCAGTAGACCTCTAGAGACGCATGTGCCTGTGCAACAAAAATGCACAGAAGTGTAGTATGAGTACGAAAACAATGAGTACCCAATGAGTATCCCGTCTAATCTCGAAGAAGTAGAAACGAGATGGTCGACTTCGACAGTTACTAGTGGTCCACTAATGATATATTATTAATGCGATGATTCAAGGATTTATTAACAACGGTAAATTCAGATAAGTCATGAAATAGGTAAAAGTTCTTGTTTATTAAAAGCCTCCAGATTCAGAATCCATTACACGGCAATTATCTCAAGTCGGGAGAGCAAATATCAATCTCAAATAATCTCATGGCAAGTAATACAAGCATGCACAAATAATCATCAGGGACGTACAGTCCGTTACAACATAAAAGTAAATTGTGCACTACCGAAGGTCGAACGGCTCGAACGATAGATGCATCTATTACCACGCTCGCGAACTTTCCATGCGATGTGATCACCATAAAATAAACAATCACCCTGCTCACAAATCATACATGCGAAGCAGGTACACATAGAAATACATGCTCAAATAGCCAATTAAGAATTTCTCGGGGAATAATTATTCAAATAAAAGCTACTTTCTCTTTTAACAATTTAAGAAAAGAAGTCTAATCCTTTTGAAAATGTATTTACTAATTCGATGTGTTTTAAGCAATTAGACCTATCAATAAGATTACATATATTCCAAGTATTTAATGCTTTTGGGTCCTAGACTATCCGGACTTAAACATAATAGTATCTATGCACGGACTCTCGTCACCTCGTGTGTACGTAGCCCCCACAAATAGGAGCACATAACCAATTAACTCACCTATGCGTACAATTCCCTCTTACAAGGTTAGAAAGGAGATTCACCTCTCTCCAAAGGTCCATAACCGGACTCCAAGCAGGCAAGCCTCTTTCGACGACTCTGATTGATGCACAATGCCCCAAAACTATTCAAATAACGGGAAACCAATAAAAAATTACTCTAATACTTGTAAATATTCAAATTATTAAGTTCTCATCTCCGCTCAAAAATTTGACCTAAATTCCCTCTGGCCCACATGCCTGGATTCCAAAAAAATTCAAACATAAAGTTTACCCATAAACTTACGAACTCATATATATGATTTTCTCTTAGTTCCATACCAAAAATTATGGTCAAAATTCAAGAATACTAATTTTTTAGGTTTTCCCTCAAACCCCAAGTTTTCTACAAATTTCAATGTTAAATCCATATATCAACCTTCTGTTTAACGCAAAACCAGTAGAAATCACTTACCGCATGCTTGGTGATGAAAATAACACTCCAAATTTACTCCAAAATCAGCTCCCATGGAAGAACTGAAGTGAAAATATGCCAAAACCCGATTTTTTAAAAGAACACTGCCTACGCGACCCTTCTTCGCGAACGCGGACATGCCCTCTCCATTGCGGAGAATAACCTGCTTTAGCCCCAAATTTCCTCATCACGTTCGCGACTCGGCACTCGAGTTTGCAAAGGTTAGCTTTTCAGAACCTACGCGTTCACGTACCTAGCCTCGCGTTCGCGTAAGCCAACTACCTCAGGCCCGTTTTTCCTTCTACGTGTTCGCGATATCTCCCTCGCATTCGCGTAGTAGATCAACCCACCCCTTCGCGTTCGTGACTTCCTCATTGCGTTCGCAAAGGCCAAATCCAGCAGCCTTCCACTTTCCTCTTCGCGTTCACAAGACTCCCTTTGCATTCGCGAAGAAGGAAACCAGCTACCACCTACCAGCAACCAGCAACCAGCAACAGCCTTTTACCCAATTTTGATCCGTTAACCACCCAAAATCCACCCAAGGCCCCCGGGACCCCAATCAATCATACCAACCAGTCCCAAAACACATTATAGACTTGATCAAGGCCTCAAATCACATCAAACAACATTAGAATGATGAATTGGCCTCCAATCCAAGATTATGAACTCTAGAATTTCAAACTTTTATTTTTGAAGTTTAAACCTATCAAATCACGTCAAGTCATATTTGATATTACGTAGCTATTGCCACTTCCGAAATTGAATTTCGACCCTGATATCAAAAAGTCCACTATCGGTCAAACTTTTCAAAAACCTTCGAATTCGATCTTTAGCCAAATGGCCCCAAAATGATCTACGGACCTCTAACTTCACTTCTGATGGCACTCCCAACTCCATAATCAACATATAAAGCTATTCCCAGGATCGGAATCACCAACAGACATCGATAACAGAAAAATGTACTTCAAGCCAAACTTATGAAAATTCCTTCCAAAATGCTAACTTCCACAATAGGCGCCAAAACGCTCTCGCGCTATCCAAGACCCGATACGGCCATATGTTGTGACAACCCAAAGGGTCATTACCTATTTTCCTCATCTGTTCCGTATTTCTGAGGCCTTGAAAACCTCATTTTATATTGTCTCTATTTGTGTGCACAATCCGAGCACGTAGCCAGAAAGCTTTTATGTTGAAATATGTAAAATCTGTGAAAAATTTGAAGAATTTTGATATTAATATGATTATAGTTGAATTTGGTCAATATTTTTGGTAAACGGACCTGGGCCCAAGATTGGACGATCCCGGAAGGTCCGTAGAACAATATGGGAGTCGGGCATGTGCCCGGAGTCGAAATCCGAGCTCTAGAACCTGAGTAAAAGAATTTTTCTGTAAAATTGTTTTTCTGAAATTATTAAGGAAAGTGGAAAGGAAAATTGATTAAAAGACCATGGTATCGGGCTTGTATTTTGGTTCCGACGCCCGATACAAGTCGTATATATTGTTTAAGCGCTTTCTGTAAAGTTTTTTCGAAATCGAACGTCGTTTGACGTGTTTTGGACTATAAGTTCCAAGTTTCAAAGTTTATGAAGTTTAAAAGGAAAATCATGAGTTTTGAGGCTTGATTCTATGTAAATGATGTTATTTTGGCGATTTGATCGCGCGAGCAAGTCCGTAGGATGTTTTTGAGGTTGTGTGCATGTTTGGTTTGGAGCCCCTAGGGCTCGGGTGAATTTTGGGTAGGTCACGAGAGCATTTTTGAAGTTAAATCACAGCTGATGCATTTCTAACCTGCATGTTTCGCATTTGCGAAGCCTGGTTCGCAAATATGGTATCGCAAATGCAAACGGCCATTCGCAATTGTGAAGATGGCCCGGGTCTACCCAGTCTCGCAAATGCGAGATTTACCATCGCAAATGCGATAGTCCCCATTTTCTTTTGTGTTTGCAAATGCGACAGAGTGATCGCAAATGCGAAGAGTCGGTTATCGCAAATGCGATGAAAGTGTCGCAAATGCGAAACCTTTTATCTGGGCCTAAGTTTGCAAATACGAACTAATGATCTCAAATCCCAAGTTAACCGTTGTGAACCCTAATTCGCAATTACCATAATCGCGGCCCAGCAAATTTTATACTTAGGCAAATTTTCATCACTTTTCACCATTCTTTCAAAACTTAAACCCCAGAGGCGATTTCTCAAGAGCAAACTTCATCCCTAATCACGTGTAAGTTGATCTTTACTCAATTCTTTAAACTTTTAACATCATTAAACATGTTTTCCATTTGAAATCAAGGATTTTCATGGGTGAAATTGGGGTTATTGGGTAGAAACTAGGTTTTTTATAAATTGAGGAGTTGGACCTCGATTTGAGGTCCGATTTCAAAACAAATTATATATTTGAACTCGTGAGGGAATGGGAAATCGGATTTTGGTTCGAACCTCAAGGCATTTTGGGAATTTTTGAGTAAAACTTTTGGAAAAACATGTTTATGCATTCAAATCAATTCATATAGTGGTTATTAAAGTAATTGAATAAATTTTGATTAGATTCGAGTGAATTGGAGGTTGAATCATGAAGTAAAGCAATTGTTGAAGGCTAAGCGGATTTCAAGGCTTTGAGGTAAGTGTTTGGTCTAACCCTAGCTTGAGGGAATGAGAGTTGAGTCTTGTTGCTAATTGCTATGTGATCGAGTATGATGTATAGGCATGGTGACAGGTATCTATACATTGGTGTCTAGCATGACCGTGAGTCCTTATAATGTGATTATCTTGAGCTGGCTATGAATTCCATGTTATTGGATGATATCTACATTGTGCATAATGAGTGAACAGTAAATGATCATTAAATTCTTTGGAGCGTTGGCTCAAAATAGTAAAGTGAATTATAAGATAAGTAAAGTAAGGAAAAAGGAAACGTTGTTGACTATTCCCTTACCGGGACGTAAGTATTTAATGTATTCTCCCTTGCCGGGATGATTGAACTAATAATTGTGCTCCCTTGCCGGGATGATTGAACTGATAGTTGTACTCCCTTGCCGGGATGTTTGCTATGTATTAGTCTGATGTGTGTCCCTTAATCTTGATTGTTGCTTGGGGACTCAGACTGTTAAATAATATTGAGGAGCGGGTTGCACGCCGCAACAAATGATACTGAGGATCGGGTTGCGCACTGCAACAATGATAAATGATAAATAATGTGGGTCGAGTTGCACGCCGCAACAGTGATATGTGGAGCGGGTTGCACGCCACAACAATGGTAATTATGGAGCAGGTTGCACGCCACAACAGTTGTTGATATCTGTTTATGTCTGAATATTGATTTCTTGTTTCATTGTGGACTTTAAGTTGTTTGGGTTGTCACTCTAGATTATTGTTAATTGTATTTCCCCATAGCATGTCCCCCTCCCATGTTGCTAATTACTTGGTATTCAATTTCCGCTGTGTATTTATAACTGCACAAGTTTATGTGGTATCCAGTCTAGCCTCGTCACTACTTCGTCGGGGTTAGGCTAGACACTTAACAGCATATGGGGTCGGTTGTATTGATACTACACTTCTGTGCATTGTGCACGGGTCCAAATTTTGAGCAGCAGTAGTTCGGGAGCAGGAATTTTATTATCATGAAAGTGAGGTAGCCTTGCAGGCGTCCGCAGGCCCGGCTTCTCTTCTTATGTTTTTTCATTTATTCTGTTGCTTCATTATTTCGAGACAGATAGTTGTTATATTTCTTTCAAACCTTTATATGTCGTTTATTCTTAGTGATTTGTGAGTATGTGACACCAAATCTTGGGTAGAGGATATTGTTAAGTATTTCGTATTTATCTCAGATTTATAAATTGGACTTCCACAGTTATTGTTGCCATTATTATTGATGCTATGAATTGTCAAAAGAATGGTTTTACTAATGAAAACGGTAAGTAAATTGACTTGCCTAGCTATCACGAGTAGGAACCATCACGATCCCGATGATGGGAAATCCGGGTCGTGACATACGCCCAAGTCCGAAATCATCATACGAACTTGCTAGAACCTTCAGATCTCGACTCTCATGTCGTTTGCTCTAAAATCCAATCTTAGTTCATTCTTTCAACTTAAAGCTTCTGAAATGAGAATTTTCTTTCCAAATCAACTCTAAACTTCCCGAAATTCAATTCTGGCCACGCGTACAAGTCATAATACCTTAAATGAAGTTGCTCATGGCCTCAGACTACTGAATGAGGTGCTAAAGCTCAAAACAATCGGCCGAGTCATTACATTCTCTCCCACTTAAACATACGTTCGTCCTCGAGCGTGCTGAGAACTACACTGAAGTAGTCTAAAATCACTGTTTAACACCTCATGCACCTTCCCGTGCTACCACAACTCAGTTGAGCGCATTAACTCGGTCAATTCTAAAAATATTTCCTCTTATTCAAGCAGATAAGCCTGACAGCTTAATTCCAACATCTGAATTCTATGCCCGACATGTTTCCAACATACGCTCACAATATCAATAACAACACGCATCCCCAAAACACGACTGCATACCTTAGCTGAATTCACAACTTGCACCACTTTACTCACATGACCATAATAAAATTCTCTGATCAATTGAGTCAAAATTCCACGAATCTGATGCTCCTATTGCACCTCATGACCTACATAGGCCTTGCTCTAATTCTTACAATACCGCCATGACGAATGAGATGTGTAGAAATTCATAACCGCCACCAAAACAACAATTCATTGGGTCTATACTCCTAGCAAGAACTATCACTTCATTCTAAACCAAACAATGATCTTAGCTCCTTAACATACTTCATATAGTCGGATTGCACTGATCTCGAATTCAATAATCTCATCTCACCCAGTACAAACTATTGAGTTAATAAGCCACCCCAAAGGTCTCATATGATGCTACAAAGTGCCAATAGGCTGCCATATCGAACGCGATATAAAGTAAATAAAACTTGGAGAACGAAATTCAACTACACCGCTCGCGAACACATGCGATGCGGTCGACTTAGTTAAACAAACACCCCGCTCGTGAATCATACATGCGATGCGGACACACAGCTAATATAAGCTTTTCTCATAAAATAGGAAACCAAACACATAAAAATAGATACAGGGAACTGCACTCCAGTTCACATTGTTGCGGCGCACAACCCAATTTGAACAACATAACCATGGCGGCATGCCACCCGATCCACCCATAAAACTCGCGTAAGGAGAGCTAGATTGCTCATTTCAATAATATACCGAATATTGGTCACAAGAACACTAAGTGCATAATTCCATCCCTGGGGAGACATATAGTGATATAAGCTACAAAACTCAAGCACAATTGAGGTGCGATATACGATTTGAAACTCGAGTCCCATTTTTCTCATATAACATTATTTCTATGTGGATCCTCAACACATAAGCAATTTCTCAAGTCATCTTACAACTCACACGGTGCAATGTATCAATGCATAACATATCTGACTTCGAAACAATGCTCTGACTACCCTTCAATAAGTAGAGCATTACCGAAATGAACACGTTTCGCCTGATATAGAGCCCATAATCACATTTCAATCCACCCACCGACCTCAAGCCAATTCTGATCGTACTGAACTAGTTTGATTACCTTTCAAATGTCCATAATAACTCATTTTCCTCTTATAACACATAAGAACATCCATCATAGTCAGAGAAATCATCTGCAGTCCACCACCCAACAGACTTAGTGCCCTACAAGCAAATATTCTCAAATCAACGATATTAACACAACATTTATACTTGGTTTAAGTCTTTAATCAATCAAGTGACTACCTGCCACACTTATACAATATTCATGTGGGACGCACTCCCACAACCTACCATTACAATTAACTGGGCCATACCCCAAACCACCGGCCGCACTAATGCTGAAAAACGATCAATAATCATTAACCAAGATGCAAAGCTTTTTTCACAAAAATCGTTCTCAGGTGACGCTAAAGACCACACCAACTTACTTTAAACCGCGTATCTACTTTCCTGCTCATCCGAGCTCATGACATCCTTGTCAACATCGAATTGTTACCTTGATCTTCACTTGAAATTCCATACCTCTCACTGCACCCAACATGCCAAGATACGATAGAACATATTTTTCATCATAGCTTCGGAACCACCATTTGATTAACACTTAATCATATAAAACTTTTCACTTAACTCACTTCAAGATGACCCTAGCAATACACAGGTGAATTCTCGTAATCGTAGAATATGCAAATCTCTAAGTAGTGGTCTAAGCCACCATAACCCTTCCAGGATCTGCCTACATATAACAGGCCATAATAATGGAATACCTATGAATAAATTTAATTACGGTGGTCGAAAATCCTCACACGTACCGCCACAACTCACTTGCATAATTTGCTAAAGGAACCGATTAGTGCCATCAATATGCCAATTCAACCAGGCTAACCATTCTATCTTCTTCCAATTTATCCCTGATTACCCTAGAAATAATAATAACACATTCAACACATAACACCCTCCATCCGTACTCATCCCGAGTGACCTTGAATTACGAGACAATGTTGTCTCAAATCCCATGAATCATTTCATACATCCCTTGCAGGCACATTTGCACCCTCAACTGATATGCCTATTCTGATGATCCTTATACAAATATGATATATTTTCTCATGTACCTCCCAAATGCATACTGAAAGCCAAAACATCATAGAATATATTGTGCCTCTTCTCATAGGCGACAATCAAGCTTGATTCTTAACCGTACATATAGACTCGAAATTATTAGGCATCACACTTTAACTTTTGAATTCACTAAGATCGTTGTTAAGAGACATCCGCTCTGACTTAGCCCCGAGCATAATCAACTTCATGAGTCTTCTATCACACGAATACTCTCTTGGTAAAGAACCCGGCCGAATCACTTCCCTCAGAACCCGCATCTATACAAATCACAATCCTGATCCCTTTCCAAATCTTAACAAGAGACAACAAGGCCAACCATAGCACACCTTTAATAATCCCTTTGCTCAAATTACCACCTAAGCTCTTTTTGCGTTGCTAAAATAACTTACCAATACACTGATAACCTGAAACCTCACAAGAAGATAACAATACAACCCAATCATAGGCGGTGGGACTCTCCCACTTGGCTTGAAGCCATTTATTACACAACTCTGGAATTCGCCGGGATTCTTGATCTCTTATTGACACCACCTTGCGTAATCAACTGCTAAAATTCTCGAAATCTTTTTGTAAAACCCCCATTTTTTTAATTCTAAATCATCAAACACATTTGCATAACCAATCCCTTTGCTATATAACCAATAGAATTCTTCACGGAAGCTTCTCCAACCATGTGACAGCTAACCTTCTCACAAGGATTAACCCACCTGTGGAAATAAATTTTGGACATCTTCCAACGCTACTGCATAGGGTAAAATCACCATGACATCAATAACACATCCTCATGCTAACCCTCTAGCTGTATAAGTCTTTTTACCTCTCGTGGACATCAATTAAACCTTCGGAAATATTCTTCCAGTTCAAAGTTATCTTGTATCCTTCTTCATTCAAGCAGCTCATTTCTGTTATATCAAATCTTCTGCTGCATAATAGCCCATACTTCAAATTAATTGGTAGGCCCAAAGCACTAATCACTAAAATTTTCTCAAATCACTCCAAACTCATATTAAGGTTCATAGTCATCCTACCACAATGTCCATATGCAACTCCTCCGCTCTCCCACTTTGCTGGAACTCATCCCTTTAAATCCCTTTAATCTACTACTTGACCCTGGGCCTCTTATACTCGGCCTTCTAGAAATTTTTAGCCACCGCCTGACACTTCCCAAATGTCTATCATCATCCTTTGATGCTCAGTTGTTGCCTTAAATAAAATTTATCTTTGAGCACTTGAACCCACGATTGTTTCTAACTTTTAGATCATCTTTCTCATACTGTCGACATTAGAAACAATGATGCAGCCCAAAATTACCGCACCACGCAATCTCTGACAGTCGCTTCATCAATACGATCTCACTATTTCCTGCTCCCAGAGTGAATTGCAGAAGATTATAACACCGGGAACTTAGTACATTTAATAGGGACAATGACACCTCATCATAGGAGAAAACTCTACCATGCTTGCAACACCATACTCCATCATCCCAAATCTGGACTTCATATGCCAATTGTTTTTCTCTTGTCGGGAATAATTACCGAATCTCTAGACCATGCACTAATTAAACCTCCCCTCAAGTCATTCACTACCCCACCATAAAATCAATACTGCGAAACAACCATTCATGAGAATAATGGTAACTTCTGCCTAGCCTGAGAGCCCTTATAGGTATCGCTTCTAAGCTAAAATGACAGAATATCCTTCCACAAAGTGACGATAATAGTCTGATCAACTATACCGGGAGAAATATCCCGCACCACATCTACAGCACCATTTATAAATCTTTATTTATCGATTTATAACAAGCGGTTAGCGTCGCATAAGATTCAGTAGGAAAGGAACAAAGGCATAAGCCTCGAGGGATCAAATCGCACGAAAAGGAATCAAGAAGGGGAGTACTCCTAACAATTATGCAGCCTCCTGCAGATAAGCATAGAAGACTCTGTACCGATCCGCGAGACTCTAGTAGACTTGCTCATGACTCATGAGATACAATTTTTTCACGACCTAAAATCCACTAAGGGTTGTGATGGCGCCGGACACTGCTCTCATGCAAGCCAACCAAATTACTTGATGAAGTTCTCATTTTTAACAATCTTGAAAACTAAGATTTTCCTTCAATTTTTCATAAATAAGAAGATAACTACTTCAGTTCAAATTAAATAATATGAAAATAATATAAAATATTTCAAAACCATCCCAGAACCCGGTGTCACAAGTACATGAAGATTTACTAAGAAGGAAATAAAAATACAGCAATTGTCCGGAATATAATATTGGACAAAAAATAAATACAGAAAACTAAAGGAGACTCTGCTGGCTGCGGGTCTCCTCGAGAAGTGCAACTCACCTAAGTCTCCGTATCAACCAAGCTGCTACGCGCAGTAGGCCTCTAGAGATACATGTGCATGTGCAACAAAAATGCACAGAAGTGTAGTATGAGTACGAAAATAACATGTACCCAATGATTATCCCGTCTAATCTTGAAGAAGTATAGACGAGATGGTCGACTTCGACACTTATTAGTGGTCCACTAATGATATATTATTAATGCGATGATTCACGAATTTATTAACAATAGTAAATTCAGATATGTGATGACCCGGCCCGTCATCTCATATGTTACTGCTCTGTTTTCCCCGTCTATTGCTTCTTCATGTTTTGTTATCGGTGTTTGGTATGATAGAATTTATTTGGGTTGGTTTTGGTAGAAAATGAGACACTTAGTCTCTTTAAGGATAGCTTGTTTGGGAAAAGTCAGCCGAAAGTTGACTATGTGGTTAGAGGGCTTGGATGTGAATTCTAGTGTTTCACTTAGCTTTGGGGTATGATTTGTGACTTAGGAGTGTGATCAAAATCGAATTTGAAGGTCCGATGTAGAAATAGGCTTGAACTGGCGAAGTTTGAATTTTGGCGAATTTCGGTTGATAGGTGAGATTTTGATCCGAGGGTCAGAATGGAATTCTGATAGTTGCAGTAGCTTTGTTAGGTGATTTATGATATGTCTGCAAATTTTTAGGTCATTCGCACATCGTTTGGTCGGGTTTTTGATCGAATGAGAGTTTCGAAAGTTTAAACAAAATTTAGGCTTGAATCCGTGGTAATTTGATGATTCTTGTGTTGTTGTATGTCTTTTTATGATTGGAACTGTGAGCACGTGATTTTTACCCTACACGTGAGTTATTCCTATAAAATTCAAAATAAATAATTTTTCCTTATTTTTATAATTTTGTGTGAATTTTGTGTTAGTTGTTCTGCATGTTATTTGCGTGTGATAAATGAAATTACAAAAATTTGCATCTTTAGGGAATTAATTCGTTTTTCTAGCAAATTAAAGAAAAAAAAATCAAAAATTAGTTAGCTTTTAAATTGAAAATTGTCAAAAAAGAGGTAATTAGTTTAGTTGTTTAATTAGTGCTTCAAATAATTACAAAGTAGAATAAATACAAAATACAAAATAAAAAAAATACAAAAAAAGAATAAAACACAAAAAATACAAAGACAATAAAAGAGAGGAAGAACAAGAGACTTGGGCCAATTAATACCCAATCCCCAGGCCCAAATCGGCCGCCCCAGCCTTCAGCCCAAATCGGCCACACCCCAGCCCAACGCCCATCCAGCCCAGCCGCCTTACCCTTTCCCCTTTTTTAATCTCAGCCGTTTAACCCCTTTAATCCAACGGTCCCAATATTTTTATTACAATTTCAATGTACAAAAAAACAACAAACCTTAAAAAACATAACACATTAAACTAAACTCATTTCTTGTCCAAACACCAGCCGTCTCCCTCATCTCTCTTTATCTCCACAGCCGCCGCCTAGGGTTCCGCCGCGGGTGGCGGCGGCCGGCCATATTTTACAGCGAAATCAACCCCAAAATGATCCCCACCTTCTCCTCATCACTTCTCCATCATTAGCTACCTCCAAAACCCAACCAAACTCCTCCAAATCCTAACCCTAGTTCGCGCCGCCACCCCATCACCATGGCGGCGCCACCTCCAAAACCACCCCAAATCAATCCCTACCCTCCTTTGAACACTCCTCTACATTGTGACAAGAAAATCAAGTGTCAAAGGCTGCCGTGACACAAGAAACAAGTCAACAAGCCGCGGAAACTTCAAGAAAAGGGTGCGTTTGAGAAGGAATCAAGAAATCGTTCAAGAACATTAAGGAAACGATTGAAGAAAGCAGAAGAAAGAAAGAAAAATGAAGAAAATCAGAAAAACCGAAAAAATAAAGAAGAAATAAAACAGAAAAAATCAAAGCTAAGTTCTCTTTTTAATTAATTCTATTTCTTTTGTTAAATATGCTTCTCCTCGTTAGTGTTTTCATTTCGATAGATAAGAATCTGTTAATTTCAGTTTTTGCTAATATGAATCCGTTTTGTTGGCCGTCTCTGTTTTAGAACTATGGTTGATTTCTGTTAGTATTAGTATTGTTTTTAACAATTTTTAGATTTTTTAGATTTTTCTGTTAAGATTTTGATTAAAATGAAGTTTCTGTCAATTCTTGTTTCGGCTGTTTTCTGTTTTAGGTTGATTTCGGTTTAATTGATAATTTCTGTTAGTTTCTTATGTTATTAAGTATCGTTTTAGCAATTTTTGGATTTTTAGATGTTGTTTGATTTCTGTTTTGATCGTGTCAATAGTTTTGGGGAATAACAGAATAATTGGAACTATCCGAATCAACTTCGATCCTGTTTTGATATTCAAGTTGAATGATTGTGGTTGTCGGAATTGTTTTGGTAGTTTAATTGTGTTATTGATTGACAATTAGGGGAATTGGTTATAGCTGAAATTAGTGACATAGTTCAATTATTAGATTCGCCTTTAGACTACCATAGATTCAATTGAGTCGATAGTTGAAATCGCACGATTCATAGCAACCTAAGGCAATTACTTGATAGATTCAATTTCGTTAGTTATTTCGATTGATGAGACTCACCATCTATCAAATTGTTCTCCCGAGTCTTGTTAATTGAATAATTGAACAAAAGTGGCTATGTTTGTAAGGCTGCTTAGGGTTGGTTATGAATGTAATGTGAATTTAGCTATTGGATTAATCTGATTTTAAAGTAGTTGAAAGTGCCAATTGGCTAGGTGAGCAATAGTCACTTAATTGTGGCTATTTGCTAAATACAATCTGAAAATGGGTTAAAATAGAGGTAAAATACAGAAATTGGGAATGTAATAAGCTTTAAGAAGTAGGGGTGAATTGGGAAAAGGAAGTTGGTAAACTTGTAATAAGATTAAAAGAGAATGGGTACAATAGGAAAGGGAATTGGCATAATTGTGATAAATATAGAGCATTTAGGGTAATTTGGGCATAACAAAAGGTATTTTGGTAGATAATAAAAGGGAATGAGGGCACAATAGGTAATACCTAGGAAATAGAACATGGTAGACTATTCTAGAATGGGTCTTAGTGTAGCTTTCACTAGATTAATTGCACTAACTTGTGCAACAAGCTAAAAATTGAAGGGGTTTTAGTGAAATAGTAATTTTCAGATTTTTTCTCTTTTAGGCCTATAAATAGGTAATTTCAGCTTCAATAATAGGGGTTGAATCTGATTTTGAGGCTCTCTTTTAGAATTTTAGCTATAGGAACCCTAGAAAATCCCAAAAAATACTTGTTACAAATCTGAAATTAACATTTCAGATTCCTTTTCTTTTAATTTTACCTTCAAAATCATATCAAAAACCAAAAAAAATACAAAAACATTGGTAGATTCATCATAAATCAGTGAATAACTGAAATTACTGTGATTTGAATGTGAAATTGGGTTTTAAATCAATTTGAATTTCTGGAAACTATCTCCTGGGTTTAATTGCCACTACTGTGATCCCTCACTGAGGGAATTTGCCTCTTGTTGCTGCATTTGCTGTTGATTGTCGTTGGTGCTCAGCTGACTTTAAATTTTCTTTCTATTCCAGGTACCTGACTGTATTTTCAGTACTTCTGATGAATGAAATTCTGCCCGGCTCTTTTCTTTACTGCATTTGGTTCAATTAAGCTGTATTTGATTTATAATTACATTACATTTGTATAGCGGACTGCTGAACTGTGGGTTGTTATAATTTCTGAATTCAGCTTGTGTTAGCCGGCGTTAATTTGAAATTAGGAAATAAAAGCAGTGTTAAATTGAAAATTGAAGAAGGCGGAAAGTTAGTTTGGAGTTAGAAATTGGTATAGTCTTATTTGTGATTGGAATACTAAAGTCATTTGAAGGAATTGAGTTATAATTTGTTTTGACTACAGGAACTCGACTTGCATCACTGTTCAATTCTTAGTCCAATAGTGTATTAGATTAAAAACTGTTAGTTCACTGTTTGTTCACTCGTTGATTCATTAATTAATTGATTTGTTAATCTCTTTCATTAAAAACAAGGTTATAGAATAGTTAATTAATCAATTCATTATTAGGTAGTCGAATAAGGTCACTTAGATGTAGTTGAATTAGCTCACTGTTTATCATTTTGATTTTAGTTTGTGCCTCATCCCTTAATTTGGGTTATTCATAGTATTTAAAAATAGCTCAATTAGTATGTTAAAATTAGCTAATAATAATGACATATGGGTTGGTTTACTAACGCAACTACACTGTGATTGCCTTGAATGAAACTGTTAAGGAAAATGGGCAAACGCATGGGTTATTAACCCAGTTGTATCTTCCGTATTGGGCTCATTTGAAGCCCAAAAGTTCTGAAGGCTCGTTTAAGCATAACTGAAAAAGCCCTTTAAAATAAATTAGGACCTTTGTTCATTTATAGATACCAATTGAATAGAATATCATAGTCATGATAGGTTTGACCTTAAATAAAATAATGAGACGAGCCTCGCAAGAAAACAAAATACACGGGGCCCTCAAATAATTGGTATAAATCATGTAGACTCGGAAGGACCGTTTAGTAAATTTCACTGTCTTTCCAAAATTAACAAAGACGTAGAATCTTTAGGCACGACTTTAATAATATACCTTCCTATGAACGAGTGTGCACTTGGTGCGACTCAAATCCAAATCTCGGTAAAGCTGAAATACACCAAAAGTCATAGGTGTACTGGTTGCGGTATGACTCGAGGCGTGTTTTCGCGATACCGCAAATTCCTAAAAAGTGATATTTAACGTAAAAGCACATTATGTTGTTAAAATCTACAATTGAGTCAAACAAAAAGTCAAGAACGACAGTGGAGCGACCGTGCTAAAACCACGGAATCCGGGAGTGCCTAACACCTTCTCCCGGGTTAACAGAGTTCCTTATCCGGACCTCTGCTTCGCAGACATTTACAAGAGTCAAAATTCCTCGGATTCGGGATTAACCGGTGACTTGGAACACCATTGTCATTCCCAAGTGGCGACTCTGATTAATCTCTAATAAAATCCCGAACCGATTGTCCTTTAATTGGAAAAACTCCTTCCCTTACGTTATTTTATCCGTCTTGGGTAATTGAACGTCGGGGTATACCCTACAAGTGTATTTATACGCTTTTAAGTAGTGTGGGGTAGTAAAAAAGGGAGGTGTGACAGCTCTGGCGACTCTGCTGGGGAATCCAACCCTGAATTTCGATTTCAGGGTTTAAGAACTCGAGCTCCTTAGAACTGCCGTTCGCGTTTTTGTTTGACTTCATTATGTGATTTGAATAACATGCTATGTGCTTTATCGCTTTGATATTATGTGAACTGTATATAAAATTGTGCCGAAAACCCTTCTCTTTCTCCCTCGGGGATGTGCTTACTGGTTGAGACTCCCCTTTCTGTTAAAGTCACCTTAAATTAAGAAAACAGAGGCCGGATAAGTTACAAAGCCGATTGACTCCGCGGGTCACCGTACGTAGCCCCCTCCTCGATTCGAGTTGTCCGCTCGGGTACACGGTCTAGCACTCCATGAAACCGTAAGATTTTGAACATAGGTCTAGGACGATTATTTGCATCATATTTGACTTAGGGGACTCAACACAGGGGTTGGGTCCGTCTAGGACAGGTGACCCGGTATTGAAAAGACCGAGCATGCTATGTGTTGCATTTTATTGTCCTTGATCGTTATGCGGACCGGCGGAAATCCCGAGATTGGAAAAATTGTTGAAAAAGGAAAAAGAGAGAGAGGAAAATAATGATTTGTAGAAAATAGGTACATGGAAAATTTTAAAATTTGAAAAAAATAGGTGGAACATTTTTTTTTTTAATAAGTGGTCAATTAATCTGACCGAACTACGCAGGTTTGATTCTCGCCATTAGGTGGGATACGTAGGCAACCCTCATCGGGTCCAACCACCCCTTTTAAAAATTCAAAAAAATGTGTATTTAGTTTTAAATAAATTGAAAGTGATGCCGTTTTTTGAAAATAGCCGAATGTTCCGAAAGGACACCGGAAGGCTGTTTTTGCAAAAATGGCCACTTTGAAATCTTTTCCTTTTGAATAATAGCCTTGAAATACCCTTGTGGAAATGTTGAAAGGCACCCCTTTAAAAATCAAAAAATGTGTGTTCAATTTTGTCAATAAAATCAAAGTGACGCTGTTTTTGAAAATAGCCGAATGTTCCAAAAGGACGCCGGAAGGCTGTTTTTTGCAAAAATAGCCACTTTGAGTCATTTAAATAATTTGCGGGCACAGCCTTGAAATATTCCTTGTGGAAATGTTGCAAGGCCAAAGCCTCAAAATCAAGTCCGGGTTCACACCGTTTTGCAAAAATAACCAAAAAATGTCAAATTTTTGATTTTGTTATAAATAAATCGGGTGATGCTATTCTTGCTTAAGATAAGCCGAATGTCCCTCAAAAGGACGCCGGAAGGCCGTTTTTGCAAGAATAGCCACTTTGAGTCATTTTAAACAATTTGCGGGCATAGCCTTGAAATATTCCCTCGCGGAAACGTTGAAAGGCCGTATCCGCAAAATCAAGTTTGAGTCATCGCTCAACTTCTCAAAAATAACCATTTTATCAATAAGCCATTACATGGCCGAAATTTTGCTGAAATAGCCACATTTTTGCATTTCAACTTCCTCAGTCTTGTGTTGGCCTGTGTCGGTGCTGAACGATGCCCCATAGGCCCCGGGATAAAAATTTTGAATTTGCATCTTCTCAAATAAAATTTTGCAAAAAGAGCCACTTTGCTTGAATAAGCCATTACATGGCCAATTTATGAAAAATAGTCTTGTGTTGGTTTATGGTGATGCCGAACGATGCCCCATGAGCCACACGATAAAAAAAATTTTCAAGTTTATCTTTCTTAAATAAATTTTGCAAAAAGAGCCACTTTGTCTAAATAAGCCATTACATGGCCAGTTTATGAAAAATAGTCTTATGTTGGTTTATGGTGATGCCGAACGATGCCCCATGAGCCACACGATAAAAAAAAATTTCAAGTTTATCTTTCTTAAATAAATTTTGCAAAAAGAGCCACTTTGTCTAAATAAGCCATTACATGGCCAGTTTATGAAAAATAGTCTTGTGTTGGTTTATGGTGATGCCGAACGATGCCCCATGAGCCACAGGATAAAAAATTTTAGTTTTATCTTTCTTAAATAAATTTTGCAAAAATAGTCATTTTGTCAAATAAGCCGTTATGTGGCCAATTTTGTAGAAAATAGTCATAATTGACACCAAAAATATTCTTATTCTTGTAGAAATCTCCTACACAAGTTTGTAGTTGGAATCGGTTTCTCCTTCAAAAAAAAAATCAAAAAAATCAAAAAAAAATCAAATAAACATATCTTTATTTCTTGCATTAATTTGCAAGAACTACGCTCGGTCTGATTCATGCGGGGTCATGATACGTAGGCAATCCACATAGGATTCGACCATGTCCATAACTAAAAAGAAAAAAAATGGAAAACTACAAAAAGAAAAAAAGGGGAAAAATGAAAAAAAACCACAAAAAACACAAAAAAGGGAAAAAGAAAAGAAATTAGTAGAAAAAAAGAAGGTGATCAATAAGCGGGATACCATGATGCTGACGTGCTGGCTTCGTTTTGTTGTGTCAAATTTCAGAAAGGTGGTTGGTTGTGGTTCCAAAATAACTCTTCCCTACAACACAAAGTCAGAGGACAATGGCAGAGAATCTCAAGGCCGAGTGGGTTGGTAGCGGCACCCGACAACAGCTGGTTGAACGGAACCACATGTTAGTTGAAGAAGTCAAAATGTTGAGACAACACGTGGATGAAATGTATCGGGCGTGGATGGATAGAAAATCACTACCTCCGCCACCACCTAGTTTCATGGACTCTGTCCTTACACTGAACCCGATGCCAAAAATATGCCTATCGCAGCCTTTCCAACCACCCCAATAGCTCCATCACTCGGTATCCACCTATTTTTTCCCAGGAATGCGCTCCGATCACATCCACTGTTCCCGACGATAAACACCCACCCGAAGCTCATGTTGCCCAACATTACCCCTCCGAGGTTGTTCATCGGGACCCCAAACAGAGCCCGCCGGTTGAACCTCCCCAACGACAAGGTCCAGTGGTCGTCTTTGCTAAAGGCCCTCTATATCGAACCCATGGATATCCTTGTAATTCTCCTGGCCCTTACTTCTCCCCACGAGCATACCTGAAACCCCACGGGTCAGGTTTTAGGCCAAATCAGACCTTTAAAAATGAGAGGCTACTGAAACGAGAAAAGGCTCTCACCCCTTTGGGAGAATCGTATGCCAGTTTGTTCCACAAGTTGAAGCAACTGGGCATGTTGAAACCAATTCAGATAAAAATGCCAAATCATCGGTCAAAGAGGTGTGATCTTTCTCAAATGTGCGCATATTGCTCAGGCGCCCCGGGGCATGACACAGAAAAATGTTGGAAGCTAAAAAAGGCAATTCGGGAGCTTATCAATGCAGGCTACATTGCCGTACAAAATCCGGATATAGTCGACACCTGTATGGTTGATGCAGAAGGCAGTGGCTAAAGATATTGTGCTTGGTAATTCGAAATATGCTTCACTTGGGGTTTATCCAAAGTAGAGTTTTTTGGTGGCTTATTTTGTTGTCATTTCTGTTACCCGGGTTATTTCAGGGTTGTAATCCGGACGTTGTTTTGAAAGTCGAAACCCTTCTATCTTACTACTTTGCTTTGTTTAGTGCTGTCTAGGTTTGTAATTTTAGTCTATGTCTGTTCGTTTTGTTGTTTGTCTTGTTGTTTCAACCCATCAGTTTAATACAACTCTTTGTCTCCCGTCATTTCTAGTTACTGATTTTAGCAACATGACATGCACATAATTCTAAGCCTGATTTTAAAAGTCAATGAAACAATGTTGAAGATGTAATGATGCTCGGAAGAAATAAAAACATATTGAAATACTGTGAAGCCGGAATCAAGTGAATACTGGGGGAAAACAGAACATAAAGAAATGCCTTGGAAATGTATCATGCTTCATCGGTTTAAAGCCAAAGGCAAAAGTACCCCAAGGCTAAAGGAACCATTCGTGGTATCAAGATCGTTGCCCAATGGCATTGAGGATCGTCAAAAATAGAAGGCAAATATGTGAATTGGTCGAAAGATAGTTTGTACTTGGTAGGTTTTGAAGATTGGAATGACGAAGGCATTTTATTCGGCTATCCAAACACTTCGTCCATTGCTACCCCTTTGAGCCATATTATATTTTCTTTCATATCCCTCTTTCGGAATCAATAACAAAAATTGAGGATTGAGCGAGAAACAAAAGAAAAGAAGAAAAAAAGAAAAAAAAAAGAAAAGAAAAAAATCGGGAGAAGTCAAATTGCAACAATGAATACGGACGTAGTCTGAACTACGTCTGACTTGATCCCGAAAGGGTACGTAGGCAGCCTCTCTGAGGTTCAGTCACAATAAATGAAAAATCTGAAAATCTAAAAAAATTCCCCGAGAAGGAAACTGGGGCAGAATTTTTGAAGAAATAAGATTCCGAAAGTTGTAATCATTAACCCACATTGAAATAATTTTGAGCCTTTATATCCTTTTTTCTAAACCCCATCCAAAAGCCTGCGTTACGGTCCAAAGGAAGACCTTCCGATCAATCTTCAAGAAATGCCGAGTCAAGCGAACAAAGGTCAATCACATCAGGGGCAACACTCCAGGAGAGTGAAGAACTCAAATCATCACGAGACTCCAAGATGAGAGAAGTCAAAATGAGAGAGTCTTATCGGTGAAAACCCGCACGGGCACCGTAAGGCGACGGTGAGTCGAGAGAAAGAAAGAGCAAATGAGAGAGGCTTGATGGTGAAAACCCTACGGGCGCTGCAAGTCGACTAAGGATCAAATCAAAGAAATGAAGTATTGAAGACCGGTTTCACGGCAGAACTTTGCAACAAGAGTTGAACATCAACTTTGCTATACGGAGAAGGCCAAAAGTGCGTGTCAAGGTCGCTAGATTCGGTATTCAAAATCCGTTAGGTCATTCGTCTGTAGGTTTCTTGTTAGGAATTGTATTTTCCTTTCTCTTTATTCTTCACACTTTGTTTTACCCTCCTTCTTATCGAGTCAGTCAGGTCATAACAAGTATAGAAATGATTTCAAAATTTGCCACCAAATTTTCCAATTGCACAAGATGGGATTTAGCCAACACGACAATTGTCGTAGGTCTGGGATGACAAGGCCAGTGATTTAAGCCCACAAGAGCAATATGTGCAATGGTGATCATGCAAGACATAAGGGTCGGCAAGGTGCCAACTCAAGGAAAATATAGCAAATGGAAGTACGGGGTTCGAACAGAGAGGGGGTATATCTTCGGACAAGAGAAAGACCAAAGGTTGTCAAGTGGAGTCATCAAAGGAATTGAGATCGGAGTTTGTGGTATCCGTCAAGAAAGGGACAATATACATACCTAAAGAGAGGTGGATTTTGAACAAAGAAGAAGTAAAAATTGATAGTCGGTGAACAGGCAAGGCACTCGAGTGGAAAGCAGTCGCCATCAAAGTTCAAGGCCACAACCAACCACCGCATTTAAACTAACATATTTTTCTTTGCTTTGAAACAGGGGCATAAATGTTATTGGTCCGATAGAGCCAACAACTTCCAATAGGCATAGGCTCATTTTGGTTGCGATGCGTATCTTACCGTATTGGGCCGAGGCAAAGGGCAAATTTGCGCCAAATTGGCAGGGACCGTTCGTGGTATCACGGGTGTTGTCCAATGGAGCATTATATTTAACAGATGTTGAAGGAAGGTGCGTAGAGACTGCTATCAATTCAGATGCGGTCAAAAGATACTATGTATGATCCTTTTCAATTATGTGTTTTGTATTTTGTTGTAATTTTGGAATTGAAATGACGAAGGCGTTTTATTCTCTATCCAAACACTTTATCCATTGATAACCCCTTTTGAGCCTCAATGAATATATTCTTTCATATCCCTCTCTCGGAATCGCTCTAGTGCAACAAGATCAAAATTGCCAGAATGAAAAAATGAAATGATGGAAAAATGAAAAAAAAATGAAAAAATGAAAAAATGAAATGAAAAAAAAATGAAAAAATGAAAAAGTGAATGAAAAAATGAAAAAAGAGAAAAAGACAAAAATCGGGAAAAAGTCAAAAAGAAATCCATCTAACTTATGAAGTTGGATGAACTACGTCTGACTTGATCCCGAAAGGGTACGTAGGCAGCCTCTCTGAGGTTCAGTCACAATAAAGGAAAAATCCAAAAATTCCCCACATATTGAAACTGGGGCAGAAGTTATGTTTAATAATTCCGAGAGTTGTAAATATTTTGAACCCTCGTGAAATTTTGAGCCTTTATACCTTTCTTTCTTAACCCGTCCAAAAGCCACATTACAGTCCAAAGAAAGACCTTCTGATCAATTCCGAAGTGATAACGAATGCAATGAAGGAAGAGCGAAACATCGGACAACACTTGTGGTAAGAAAACAAAATACAAAAAAGGAAAAATGGGAAAAATAAAAAAATGAGAGAGTCTCATCAGTGAAAACCCTAGCCGGCACTGTGAGGCGATTGTGAGGTTGAGAGAAATAAAATGAGAGAGTCTCATCGGTGAAAACCTTAATCGGCACTGTGAGATGATTGTGAGGTTGAGAGAATAAATGAGAGAGTCTTATTGGTGAAAACCTTTCGAGGCACCTTAGGGCGATCGTGAGGACTACCAGAAAAGAGAAAAGCAACAAAAAAATAGTATCGGTTTGGGTTGAAAACAATTTGGAGACAGAATAATGATTGGAGCGAACTGGGTCAGAGTTTAAATACATGGCATGGTCAGCGGAATCAGCCAGCAAATACCCCGATAAGTTCTAACTACCAGCTCCCGATAATGAAAGTTGAAACAACACTGGATCAGAAAGGAAGAGTTGGGAAGGAAATAAGGAAGCTTGGCAAACATGGCCAAAGGAAAAGAAAACAAAACAAAAATGGAAAAAATGAGAAAATACAAAAAAAAGAGTTCGCGAGAGATAGGCAGCTGAAAATTCACACAGCAGGAGAAAAAGCAAAAAAGAGGAAAGCAATAAGAGGCAGGGACGGCAGATGCCAGTTGCCAGCAGTTTATAAATTTTGTTTCATGATTCATACAGGAACAAAGTGTCATTATTCACTTTAAAGCGAATGTGACCAATGTGGAAAAATAGAAAACACCCAAAAAAGAGGAAAGTTTGACGATAAGTGGAGAAATTCACAGATGAGAGACAATTGGTAAAAGAAAATACCAAAAAAAAGAGGAAGTTTTAAATCATTGTTGAAATCGGGGTGCCCGCCCGAAGAATGGTATGGCAATTTATTTTTAAAGTTTGTTATTGAAATCAGGGTGCCCGCCTGGAGAATGGAATGGCATTTTACTTTAAGTTTTAGTTGAAGTTTTAAATTATTGTTGAAATCAGGGTGCCCGCCTGGAGAATGGAATGGCATTTTACTTTAAGTTTTAGTTGAAGTTTTAAATTATTGTTGAAGTCGGGGTGCCCGCCCGAAGAATGGAATGGCATTTTACTTTAAGTTTTAGTTGAAGTTTTAAATTGTTGTTGAAATCGGGGTGCCCGCCCGAAGAATGGTATGGCAATTTATTTTCAAAGTTTGTTGTTGAAGTCGGGGTGCCCTCCCGCATAATGGAATGGCATTTTACTTTAAGTTTTAGTTGAAGTTTTAAATTATTGTTGAAATCAGGGTGCCCGCCTGGAGAATGGAATGGCATTTTACTTTAAGTTTTAGTTGAAGTTTTAAATTATTGTTGAAGTCGGGGTGCTCGCCCTGGAGAATGGAATGGCATTTTACTTTAAGTTTTAGTTGAAGTTTTAAATTGTTGTTGAAATCGGGGTGCCCGCCCGAAGAATGGTATGGCAATTTATTTTTAAAGTTTGTTGTTGAAGTCGGGGTGCCCGCCCGAAGAATGGTATGGCGATTTATTTTTCAAGTTTGTTGGTGAAAGTCAGGGTGCCCGCCTGGAGAATGGAATGGCGATTTATTTTTCGAAGTTTGTTGTTGGAGTCAGGTGCCCGCCTGAAGAATGGAATGGCAATTTAATTTCTGTTAGGCGCCCACCTTCTAATATGGGAATACATTTCTGCATTGCACGTTTAAATTCTGTTTGCCCGCCTGGAGAATGGAATGGCATTTTACTTTAAGTTTTAATTGTTGTTGAAATCGGGGTGCCCGCCCGAAGAATGGTATGGCAATTTATTTTCAAAGTTTGTTGTTGAAGTCGGGGTGCCCTCCCGAAGAATGGAATGGCATTTTACTTTAAGTTTTAGTTGAAGTTTTAAATTATTGTTGAAATCAGGGTGCCCGCCTGGAGAATGGAATGGCATTTTACTTTAAGTTTTGGTTGAAGTTTTAAATTATTGTTGAAGTCGGGGTGCCCGCCCGAAGAATGGAATGGCATTTTACTTTAAGTTTTAGTTGAAGTTTTAAATTGTTGTTGAAATCGGGGTGCCCGCTCGAAGAATGGTATGGCAATTTATTTTAAAGTTTGTTGTTGAAATCGGGGTGCCCGCCCGAAGAATGGTATGGCGATTTATTTTCGAAGTTTGTTGGTGAAAGTCAGGGTGCCCGCCTGGATAATGGAATGGCATTTTACTTTAAGTTGAAGTTTTAAATTGTTGTTGAAGTCGGGGTGCCCGCCCGAAGAATGGTATGGCAATTTATTTTTAAAGTTTGTTGTTGAAGTCGGGGTGCCCGCCCGAAGAATGGTATGGCAATTTATTTTTAAAAGTTTGTTGTTGAAGTCGGGGTGCCCGCCTGGAGAATGGAATGGCATTTTACTTTAAGTTTTAGTTGAAGTTTTAAATTGTTGTTGAAGTCGGGGTGCCCGCCCGAAGAATGGTATGGCAATTTATTTTTAAAAGTTTGTTGTTGAAATCGGGGTGCCCGCCCGAAGAATGGTATGGCAATTTATTTTTAAAGTTTGTTGTTGAAATCGGGGTGCCCGCCCGAAGAATGGAATGGAAATTTATTTTCGAAGTTTGTTGGTGAAAGTCAGGGTGCCCGCCTGGATAATGGAATGGCATTTTACTTTAAGTTGAAGTTTTAAATTGTTGTTGAAGTCGGGGTGCCCGCCCGAAGAATGGTATGGCGATTTATTTTCGAAATTGTTGTTGAAATCAGGGTGCCCGCCTGGAGAATGGAATGGCATTTTACTTTAAGTTTTAGTTGAAGTTTTAAATTGTTGTTGAAGTCGGGGTGCCCGCCCGAAGAATGGTATGGCAATTTATTTTTAAAAGTTTGTTGTTGAAGTCAGGGTGCCCGCCTGGAGAATGGAATGGCATTTTACTTTAAGTTTTAGCTGAAGTTTTAAATTGTTGTTAAAGTCAGGACGCCCGCCTGAAGAATGGAATGGCAATTTAATTTCTGTTAGGCGCCCACCTTCTAATACGGGAATACATTTCTGCATTGCACGTTTAATTTCTGTTAGGTGCCCACCTTCTAATACGGGAATATTTTTCTGCATCGCATTTCATACATATCTGCATTTAAAAAGAAAAAAAAAGGGAAAAAGAAAAAGAAAAAAAAAAAAAAAAAAAATGATGAAAAATTCGGACATTCAATAACATGATGTGCCCAGTCACCATACTGGGGCAGAAAATTTTTTTTTCTTTGGTTGTTTATTTTGTCACAAGCAGGGGTCCACCTGGAGAATGGACGAAATATTTCATATTGAAGAGGTTGAACAAGTCAAGGCAATAACAGGAATGCCGGTGAAAAGTTGAACATGTTCAAGGCGATAACAAGAATGCCATTGGAGCAAAGATACAAGTTGAAGGCAATAACAAGAATGCTGTTGCAAGGAATACAAGACACAAGATCAAGAAAATACAATAAGAAAAGTTGGAAGACATAGATAGGATTTTTGTAATTCATAGGTTGTAGCTTAGGCTAGCTCCTTTTATCTTTACCCTGGTGTAATAAGGAGTCAGTCAGCAATGACAGCAGTAACAACAGCAACAGCAGTGAGATCACAGTCCTTGGTAGTCCCAGCTACCAGACCTTCCCGAACTACACTGACCTGATTCCTGTTTAGCCCAGGATATGTAGGCAACCTCTGAAGCAGGGCGCGGTCAAAGCTTTTCAAAATGCTTCACAATGGAATACTCGAACGAGTAAAAATCGTTCATAGTTGCTCACTTATCTTTGCACGGAAACTCTTCGTGTCCCCGAGCAAAGAGGGGCAGCTGTTAGCACGTGATTTTTACCCTACACGTGAGTTATTCCTATAAAATTCAAAATAAATAATTTTTCCTTATTTTTATAATTTTGTGTGAATTTTGTGTTAGTTGTTCTGCATGTTATTTGCGTGTGATAAATGAAATTACAAAAATTTGCATCTTTAGGGAATTAATTCGTTTTTCTAGCAAATTAAAGAAAAAAAAATCAAAAATTAGTTAGCTTTTAAATTGAAAATTGTCAAAAAAGAGGTAATTAGTTTAGTTGTTTAATTAGTGCTTCAAATAATTACAAAGTAGAATAAATACAAAATACAAAATAAAAAAAATACAAAAAAAGAATAAAACACAAAAAATACAAAGACAATAAAAGAGAGGAAGAACAAGAGACTTGGGCCAATTAATACCCAATCCCCAGGCCCAAATCGGCCGCCCCAGCCTTCAGCCCAAATCGGCCACACCCCAGCCCAACGCCCATCCAGCCCAGCCGCCCTACCCTTTCCCCTTTTTTAATCTCAGCCGTTTAACCCCTTTAATCCAACGGTCCCAATATTTTTATTACAATTTCAATGTACAAAAAAACAACAAACCTTAAAAAACATAACACATTAAACTAAACTCATTTCTTGTCCAAACACCAGCCGTCTCCCTCATCTCTCTTTATCTCCACAGCCGCCGCCTAGGGTTCCGCCGCGGGTGGCGGCGGCCGGCCATATTTTACAGCGAAATCAACACCAAAACGATCCCCACCTTCTCCTCATCACTTCTCCATCATTAGCTACCTCCAAAACCCAACCAAACTCCTCCAAATCCTAACCCTAGTTCGCGCCGCCACCCCATCACCATGGCGGCGCCACCTCCAAAACCACCCCAAATCAATCCCTACCCTCCTTTGAACACTCCTCTACATTGTGACAAGAAAATCAAGTGTCAAAGGCTGCCGTGACACAAGAAACAAGTCAACAAGCCGCGGAAACTTCAAGAAAAGGGTGCGTTTGAGAAGGAATCAAGAAATCGTTCAAGAACATTAAGGAAACGATTGAAGAAAGCAGAAGAAAGAAAGAAAAATGAAGAAAATCAGAAAAACCGAAAAAATAAAGAAGAAATAAAACAGAAAAAATCAAAGCTAAGTTCTCTTTTTAATTAATTCTATTTCTTTTGTTAAATATGCTTCTCCTCGTTAGTGTTTTCATTTCGATAGATAAGAATCTGTTAATTTCAGTTTTTGCTAATATGAATCCGTTTTGTTGGCCGTCTCTGTTTAGAACTATGGTTGATTTCTGTTAGTATTAGTATTGTTTTTAACAATTTTTAGATTTTTTAGATTTTTCTGTTAAGATTTTGATTAAAATGAAGTTTCTGTTAATTCTTGTTTCGGCTGTTTTCTGTTTTAGGTTGATTTCGGTTTAATTGATAATTTCTGTTAGTTTCTTATGTTATTAAGTATCGTTTTAGCAATTTTTGGATTTTTAGATGTTGTTTGATTTCTGTTTTGATCGTGTCAATAGTTTTGGGGAATAACAGAATAATTGGAACTATCCGAATCAACTTCGATCCTGTTTTGATATTCAAGTTGAATGATTGTGGTTGTCGGAATTGTTTTGGTAGTTTAATTGTGTTATTGATTGACAATTAGGGGAATTGGTTATAGCTGAAATTAGTGACATAGTTCAATTATTAGATTCGCCTTTAGACTACCATAGATTCAATTGAGTCGATAGTTGAAATCGCACGATTCATAGCAACCTAAGGCAATTACTTGATAGATTCAATTTCGTTAGTTATTTCGATTGATGAGACTCACCATCTATCAAATTGTTCTCCCGAGTCTTGTTAATTGAATAATTGAACAAAAGTGGCTATGTTTGTAAGGCTGCTTAGGGTTGGTTATGAATGTAATGTGAATTTAGCTATTGGATTAATCTGATTTTAAAGTAGTTGAAAGTGCCAATTGGCTAGTTGAGCAATAGTCACTTAATTGTGGCTATTTGCTAAATACAATCTGAAAATGGGTTAAAATAGAGGTAAAATACAGAAATTGGGAATGTAATAAGCTTTAAGAAGTAGGGGTGAATTGGGAAAAGGAAGTTGGTAAACTTGTAATAAGATTAAAAGAGAATGGGTACAATAGGAAAGGGAATTGGCATAATTGTGATAAATATAGAGCATTTAGGGTAATTTGGGCATAACAAAAGGTATTTTGGTAGATAATAAAAGGGAATGAGGGCACAATAGGTAATACCTAGGAAATAGAACATGGTAGACTATTCTAGAATGGGTCTTAGTGTAGCTTTCACTAGATTAATTGCACTAACTTGTGCAACAAGCTAAAAATTGAAGGGGTTTTAGTGAAATAGTAATTTTCAGATTTTTTCTCTTTTAGGCCTATAAATAGGTAATTTCAGCTTCAATAATAGGGGGTTCAATCTGATTTTGAGGCTCTCTTTTAGAATTTTAGCTATAGGAACCCTAGAAAATCCCAAAAAATACTTGTTACAAATCTGAAATTAACATTTCAGATTCCTTTTCTTTTAATTTTACCTTCAAAATCATATCAAAAACCAAAAAAAAATACAAAAACATTGGTAGATTTATCATAAATCAGTGAATAACTGAAATTACTGTGATTTGAATGTGAAATTGGGTTTTAAATCAATTTGAATTTCTGGAAACTATCTCCTGGGTTTAATTGCCACTACTGTGATCCCTCACTGAGGGAATTTGCCTCCTGTTGCTGCATTTTCTGTTGATTGTCGTTGGTGGTCAGCTGACTTTAAATTTTCTTTGTATTCCAGGTACCTGACTGTATTTTCAGTACTTCTGATGAATGAAATTCTGCCCGGCTCTTTTCTTTACTGCATTTGGTTCAATTAAGCTGTATTTGATTTATAATTACATTACATTTGTATAGCGGACTGCTGAACTGTGGGTTGTTATAATTTCTGAATTCAGCTTGTGTTAGCCGGCGTTAATTTGAAATTAGGAAATAAAAGCAGTGTTAAATTGAAAATTGAAGAAGGCGGAAAGTTAGTTTGGAGTTAGAAATTGGTATAGTCTTATTTGTGATTGGAATACTAAAGTCATTTGAAGGAATTGAGTTATAATTTGTTTTGACTACAGGAACTCGACTTGCATCACTGTTCAATTCTTAGTCCAATAGTGTATTAGATTAAAAACTGTTAGTTCACTGTTTGTTCACTCGTTGATTCATTAATTAATTGATTTGTTAATCTCTTTCATTAAAAACAAGGTTATAGAATAGTTAATTAATCAATTCATTATTAGGTAGTCGAATAAGGTCACTTAGATGTAGTTGAATTAGCTCACTGTTTATCATTTTGATTTTAGTTTGTGCCTCATCCCTTAATTTGGGTTATTCATAGTATTTAAAAATAGCTCAATTAGTATGTTAAAATTAGCTAATAATAATGACATATGGGTTGGTTTACTAACGCAACAACACTGTGATTGCCTTGAATGAAACTGTTAAGGAAAATGGGCAAACGCATGGGTTATTAACCCAGTTGTATCTTCCGTATTGGGCTCATTTGAAGCCCAAAAGTTCTGAAGGCTCGTTTAAGCATAACTGAAAAAGCCCTTTAAAATAAATTAGGACCTTTGTTCATTTATAGATACCAATTGAATAGAATATCATAGTCATGATAGGTTTGACCTTAAATAAAATAATGAGACGAGCCTCGCAAGAAAACAAAATACACGGGGCCCTCAAATAATTGGTATAAATCATGTAGACTTGGAAGGACCGTTTAGTAAATTTCACGGTCTTTCCAAAATTAACAAAGACGTAGAATCTTTAGGCACGACTTTAATAATATACCTTCCTATGAACGAGTGTGCACTTGGTGCGACTCAAATCCAAATCTCGGTAAAGCTGAAATACACCAAAAGTCATAGGTGTACTGGTTGCGGTATGACTCGAGGCGTGTTTTCGCGATACCGCAAATTCCTAAAAAGTGATATTTAACGTAAAAGCACATTATGTTGTTAAAATCTACAATTGAGTCAAACAAAAAGTCAAGAACGACAGTGGAGCGACCGTGCTAAAACCACGGAATCCGGGAGTGCCTAACACCTTCTCCCGGGTTAACAGAGTTCCTTATCCGGACCTCTGCTTCGCAGACATTTACAAGAGTCAAAATTCCTCGGATTCGGGATTAACCGGTGACTTGGGACACCATTGTCATTCCCAAGTGGCGACTCGATTAATCTCTAATAAAATCCCGAACCGATTGTCCTTTAATTGGAAAAACTCCTTCCCTTACGTTATTTTATCCGTCTTGGGTAATTGAACGTCGGGGTATACCCTACAAGTGTATTTATACGCTTTTAAGTAGTGTGGGGTAGTAAAAAAGGGAGGTGTGACAGGAACAAGTTTGTATGGTATTTTAGAGTAGGTTGGATTTTTTGGTTGTGGTCCCGGGGGCCTCGGGATGAATTCGGGTTGTCAAACGGACCAAGTTTGGTTATTAGAAGCTGCAGATTTGCAGCAGTTATTGCAGAAGAAAATTGGCCTATGCGATTGCACATACTGGGTCGTGATCGCATAGCACAGGGTAATGAAACATTGCGATCTCATGGTTTAAGTCCGCGGTCGCATAAGAGGAATGTAAGGGCAACATATTTTGCACTATGCGTTCGCATAAGTTAGGACGCGATCGCATAGGCTTGAGGAGTAGAGTACTGCGATCGCATAGCTTGGATTGCGTTCGAATAGAACCTTTTTCAGCACCTGGAAATTTGTTCATCGCGATCACATGCTTAGGGGTGCGATTGCATAGAGTTAAACATGGGCGGCAGAAGGGTTTTTAATAACATTTCATCCGCGAACCAAGTCCCATTTCCACCATTGTTGAGCATATTTTGGAGCTTTTGACGTGGGTTAAAGAGGGTTTCGACTCGTATTTGATTGGAGGTAAGTTTTATGAGCTAAATACATAATTTTATTGAAGATTCATCATTGAAATCTCTGAAAATTGGGTAAAATTTGAGAAGTTAGGGCTTGGGTTTTTGTAATGTAAAGTTGGAATTTAAAGGGGCAATTGAACTCCGATTTGGATAAACTTTATATGTAAATACTCGTGGCGAGATGTGGATGCCGAAAATGTGAATTTAATAATTTTTCAAGAAGTGGGCCCTGGGCTGGGGTTTTGCCAACTTCGTGTTTTTTGGAGTTTTTTGAGTTCTTTCGATTGGGTTATGGTCCATTAGTATATTGTTACGTATCCCTTATGGTTTTGATCAGACTCTACATGCGAGGAGGTTGATACGAGAGGGAAAGGCTTGGCAAGCTAGATTCGGCCGGCTAGAGGTGAGTAATACTTGTGAATGATATTCTGATGTATTAAGGTGACTTGCACGCTGGAGCTGAGCGTGGGGTAGAGCACCGTTGAGGATCGTGACTTGGTCTGTCCCGATTGTTGGTTTTTACCGCGTATTTGCAAATGATTTGTTGTTATCATTATGACTTGGGCTCATTGCCATACTTGGGGATTATTGCGGATTGTTCGAACTTTTTATGAACTATCATCACTGTTTCCCTCACTATTTGAAATATTATTTGAACTCAGTCCGTGTGATTTACATTATTTTATGAACTCATCTATATTTTTCTCAAACTTGGAGTTTTAATTGATATTTGAACTATTGTTTGAGCTGAGTATTATTGTTTTACTGATGCTCGAGGGGCCTTTTGACTATTTTTGGACTGATTGAGGTCGAAAGCCATATGTGAGGGCATGAGGAGTGATGTGAGGAGGCTTTCAGGCCTCGAGTGATATGTGAGGAGGCTTTCAGGCCTCAAGTGTTATGTGAGGATGATTTTGGGCCTCGAGTGTATTATGAGCAGGCTTTCAGGTCTCGTGTTTATATTATTCAGGCTTTTAGGCCTTATTGATTGTGCTTGGGCTGATGGAGCCCCTCCGAAGTGTGCCCACCCACAATGAACGCGGGTTACCCCTTTGAAATGAATAGTGGTAACAATGACAATGTCATACGTGTTTCGGTCATGTAACAATGACTGACCAGTCAGATAACAATGACTGACTAGTGGTAACAATGACATTGAAAGACACTTTGGTCAGGTAATAATGGCTGACCTTACTTGTGTATTCTTGTTTAATTAATTCCTTTGAAGAGAATGTTTTGCTATGTTTTCAGGATTCTACTATTTATTTGGTTTACTACTTAAGATAGCATTATTTGTGCCCTTGGATTTTATACTTTTAGTGTTATTCATTTTTATTACCACTGAGTTGGAAGTACTCACTTACTCCCTGCACCTTGTGTGCAGATCCAGGGCAGTCTCAGGCTGAGTGATTCTAGTTGATCCGTAATTCTCTCCGGGAATATTTGTGGTAGCTGCACGACATTTGCAGCCGATGATTCTCCCCTCTTTCTTTATCCTTAATTTTTGCATTATCATTGTTAGACAGACTTTGTAGTAGGATATTATTCTATCATTAGAGGCTCATGATCGTGACATATTTTGCCAGATTTACCATATCTTTATCATTATTTCAGACTTTGACTTAAATAGTTTTATCTTTACTTGTTTAAATAATTGGGGTAATTGTTATAAATGGTCGGGCTTGCCTAGTAGTGTGCTAGGTGACATCGTGATCGGGTTTGAGGTTGTGACAAGTTGGTATCAGAGCCTAGGTTACTTGGTCTCGCGAATTATGAGCCGGTTTAGTAGAGTCTCGCGGATCGGTACGGAGACATCTGTATTTATCCTCGAGAGGCTGTAGAACCTTTAGGAAAACTTCAAATTCTTGGAATTCTTATCATACGTACTTGATTTATCTTGAGATATAATTTTGGAAATTCCTTCCACACGTCTATATGTGCACGTGAGCACTCAATATTATATTTACCTTGATGGTTTGTGATTCCCTGATCAAGGAGAGGTAATCTCCGTGAGTTCATATTGGTCCAGTCTGGAGGACTTGAGGCTGGATCTTTGCTTATGGCTTGAGTACCGAGGTGTTGATTGTGCAAGCAAGTGTTTTGAACTTATATGTTCAGTGTTGTTCTTATTAGCCGGAATGGCGTATGGATATCCATGTGATGAGTATGTTAGTACCGTGAGGTGTATCTATGTTATCTTGGTAGTGATGAAAGAGTCTGCTGAATAATAGATGAGTTGTTAGTTCGATTCCTATTGTGATTCGATGTGTAGCCCGAGTCATGGGCACGTGATGAGTATTTTCATATTCCCTAGTTGGAAAGTGAGGTGCAATACATGTGGTGGTATGTGTTCAGACTTAGAAAGACTAATTGATTGTGTAACATATATGATGGTGGAAGGCATGTTGAAATGTTAAAATGAGGTGAAGTAAGTGGGATATCTCCTGCGGGGTGTCCTTAAGTGGTATGATCCTTATGTGTAATTGAAAGGTATTTTAAATGTATTATGATTCGAATAGGTGAAACGCGTGTCCATGTATCAATTTTGATAATATAATACATGTAGTATTGGGATTTGTGTTATTGATATACATGTGATGCTTTGTCGAGTTGTGGGCGTGTTGTTAGGATGGTTTTGGTGATTCTATGGCAGGTGGATAGGCCCAATTATAGAGGAAACTTTTCCAAAATATTGGAAAATTTGGGACTTAGTAAAAAAAATTATCGACTAAAGAGTGGGCTTAACTGTTGTGTGAATGAATGCAAGAATTGCAGAAGAGTTAAAATTTCTGATGATTTGTGTCTCCACAAAACTTGTAAATGAGTTGAGTTTAATCTCACTACAACATTGTGGCATCATTAAAGCAAAAGTGCTATGAGTTGTTAAGAGTGCCTTGAAATATGGCTTCGAGCCAAGTTGGGGAGGTTGTTGTTGGTCAGCTAATTGCACGGTTATGTGCTATGTTGGTTCCGTTTCGAGGTATGACGGATCAGTTTTGGTTACAAAAATTGAGCCGAGGATGGCACGTGTGAAGGAAAATTTTACAAAGGTTATATGGTGCTTTCGCAAATGTGAGAAAATACTAGGATGTTTTGAGCTGCTATTGATAAAGAATGCTCAGTGTATAAAGAAGAAAGTTGATTGTTTGTGCCTGTATGAAATCATGTTCTGCGGTGTCAGAGTACTAATAAGGCACGAGTGGTTCTGTCCGTTAAGACAGGTGAATTACAACTGAATAAGAGTGAATGACTCTCGAGAATGGTTTTACTGTGTTCAAGATTTTGCATGTAACAATCAGGTGTCTTAAGTTTGTGTATATGGCTAGAGACTGTGTTTTCATTAGAAGAGATCAAGACTTGTGGTATGTTATGTTAATTATGGAACTATATGCATACGTATTTTGAAGGTAATGGTAACGAATTCAGATTCGCAGGAAGTTCTTCAAGGTAAAGCATTCTGGAATATGGTATTTCTAGGGGACGTTTGAGAGCGTATTTAGTGGCCTATGGGTCTTAGACAGTGTGTTCATATGTGCAAGTCTCATGTAGCAGACATGGGTTGAGGTATTGTGGTGCTACAGCAAGGGAGAATATCAAATTAAAGATGAATCAGGAAGGAAATTTGATAAATGGAATAGCTTTATAATAAACCGAATCGGTATGGTAAGGATATGATTAATTCTTGTATGTGTTTGAGGTAATGAGCCTTACAGGTAGTTGCAGCAAAGCTCTTAAGTGTTGGCAGTTCTCTTAGCTTGGTTTGGGTAGAAGGAATCAGTCCTGGCGGTTTAGCTTGTGTAGTGGAATTGGGAGAGGGTTTTTGTTGAGTCTTTACCGGGATTTGGAAATGTATATATATTGTATATGGGCATGCAAAGCATGGAAATTGTAATGATTTTTCTTCTATATGGGATCATGAAAGTTCTTGACTAGTGAGTGCGTCGATGTCTACGATGCAAAAGAGAGATAGAAGTCCTCATGTTATCCTAGTGTGGTATGGTCTATGTGTTATGATATGGAGAATTGAGATTTGCGTGTTCAAGGTTTTGGTTCAGCTCATAATGGGAAGTCATTAATTCTTGACCAGCACGGGGAGCTGCAGGTGATTTAAGAACCGACTTTTTGATTATTTAGGAAATGGTACTGCTATTCTAGTGATTTGACGGGGGTATATATTTGAAAAAAAGGGGCAAGGTAATGTAAACTGATTATACTTTTGGTGGTATTGCAATATTCTTTTGTTGGATCTACTGTTGATAATTGAGTTGTTGATGGCGCAAGGAAATATTTGAATATCTTCCGTGGTATGAATGGATACTTGATGTGTGTTATGTATTTGTACGGCGGAGTGTGGGGTCAGGCATAGTGATTCATGTGTTACATGTGTTGGAGACTTGAAGTTCTCGTGATCCGACTATGCAGTGGTTGTAGATCTTGTGTATCGACATCGTCTGGAGGTTATTGGAAACTAAGGTCCGAGTGGATATTTCTTTGCTTGGTATGTTAAATTTGGGTTATAATAGTAGGTTGCAGACTAGTTGTCCTAATGTCAGGTTGTCTAGACTAACGTGTTATGGGCTATGTCGGAAAATGCCACAGGTTGTGTGGCAAGGTGCATCGGATTATGTTCTATCAGGGTAGTTTGTATTCCGGAGACCAGCCGATGGCTGGCAAGTATTGCTTATTAATTAGGCCTTCATGGCGGATGTTAGTGCAGAGGTTTCTACCATTGATTCAGTTCCGGTATTGAGGGACTTTTTTGGATGTGTTTCTTGCGGTATGGCATGAGACTGTATGTGTTTATTGTAATGAGCAAATTTGGCTCTATGTGCATCTCCTTTTGAGAGATATATGTGCGGATCATGTGGCACGCCGCCACGGGTATGGTATCTGGATCGGGTGGCACGCCGCCACGGGTATGTTATCTGGATCGGGTTGCACACCGCAACATTGTGATGTTGGGAATAGTTTTCTATATGTTACTTTGTATGCATTACTTCCTGGTTTCTAAGGAAAGTCCGTATTGGGTATTGCTCGGCGAATAGCGCATCAGTTATGTCCTTTCAGGATTGAATATGTATATTGCTTGCTTCGCCATGGGTGTGATGGATTGCTTGGTTTCAGACATCAATCGGTGTGTGGCTGTCTGTTTCAAGCATAGTGACTTGAGGTGCTTCCTGTGTAATAGTGTTTGGATGGGATCGCGTGTTGTGGCAGGGCCACGTGTAGTTATAACCTTTCGAAGAGGATTCAGGTACTCTATTTCTATAAGGCGAGATGGGATCTCAGTTTTGTGTTGTAATGGTACTGTTGATCTTGAGGTACAGCTCTTTCGTTTGAGTCATTGTCAAGATTTGAGTATGTTCAAATTGTTTCTCATTGGTGCGTGTATTACGCAAGTTATGGCTTAGGCCTGTATCGAGGTGTCATATCACCAAAGGGGTGATTGGAGTCCAAGTGATAATTGGAGTCATTAGTGAGTACGAACAGATTTGATTTCAGCTTGTTAGAAAGGTAATATGGAGTTTTGGATCGGAAATCTATTGTAGTATCAGTCAAGAGGGAAATTGATTCATGAATGGATGATCTAAGAGATGGGTTCGGTATATCGCGTGTTTCAGTTGTCATTTGAAGTATATGAAAGTGTTGGAATAAGACTTTAGCTAATAAAAAGGTTTTTCTATCGGTATTTGGTTATTATGGGAAATTGCTGTGAATAGAGGCCATCGTCTCAAGTGTTTGGGTTGTGTAGTATATCATATGGTCTCACCTGGAGTGGCAAGTATGGGATTATTACGGTTGGTTCAGGTTTATTCTGAATACAGACTTGAGGTTCTGATCTAGTGTATGATTTCGGGAAGTGCAATATGGTTTATGGGTTAGATGGACTCTAAAATTCCAACTCTATTGTATTATCGGACCTATGTGAGATAGGGTGGTGTGGGATCACCGCGAGTATATGCTTGGTAAGGTCATTCATCTATTGGCTTGCTTCTAGTACAACTCTATGTACGCTCGAGGACGAGCGTTTGTTTAAGTTGGGAGGATATGATGACCCGACCCGTCGTCTTATATGTTACTGCTCTGTTTTCCCCGTCTATTGCTTTTTCATGTTTCAGTTTGGTGTGTTAGAATTTATTTGGGTTGGTTTTGGTAGAAAATGAGACACTTAGTCTCTTTAAGAAAGGCTTGTTTTGGAAAAGTCAACTGGAAGTTGACTATGTAGCAATAGGGCTCGGATGTGAATTCTGGTGGTTCGGTTAGCTTCGGGAGATGATTTATGACTTAGGAGTGCGATCGGAATCAAATTTGGAGGTCTGGTGTAGAAATAGGCTTGAATTGGTGAAGTTTAAATTTTGGCGAAATCCGGTTGATAGGTGAGATTTTGATCCGAGGGTCGGAATAGAACTCCGAGAGTTGCAGTAGCTTTGTTAGGTCGTTTTGGATATATCTGCAAATTTTCAGGTTATTAGACATCGTTTGGTCAGGTTTTTTATCCAATGAGAGTTTCGGAAGTTTAAAGAAAATTTAGGCTTGAATCTGTGGTAATTTGATGATTCTTGTGTTGTTGTATGTGTTTTGATGATTGGAACAAGTTCGTATGGTGTTTTAGAGTAGGTTGGTGTTTTTGGTTGAGGTCCCGGCGGCCTCGGGATGAATTCAGGTGGTCAAACAGACCAAGTTTGATTATTAGAAGCTACAGATTTGCAGCAGTTATTGCAGAAGAAAATTGTCCCATGCGATCGCATATACTGGGTCGCGATCACATAGCACAAGGTAATGAAGCATCGTGATCGCATGGTTTAAGTTCGCGATCGCATAAGAGTAATGTAAGGGCAGCATATTTTGCACTATGCGTTCGCATAAGTTGGGACGTGATCAAAGAGGCTTGAGGAGTAGAGTACTGCGATCGCATAGCTTGGATTGCGTTCGCATAGAACGTTTTTGAGCACCTGGAAATTTATTCATTGCAATCGCATGCTTAGGGCTGCGATCTCATAGAGTGAAACCTGGGCGGCAGAAGAGTTTTTAATAACATTTCATCCGCGAACCCAAGTCCCATTTCCACCATTGTTGAGCATATTTTGGAGCTTTTGACGAGGGTTAAAGTGGGTTTCGACTAGGTTTCGATTGGAGGTAAGTTTTATGAGCTAAATATGTGATTTTATTGAAGATTCATCACTGAAATTTCTGAAAATTGGGTAACAATTTGAGAAGTTAGGGCTTGGTTTTTGGTAATGTAAAATTGGAATTTGAAGGGGCAATTGAACTTCGATTTGGCTAAACTTTATATGTATGGACTTGTGGCGAGACGAGGATTCCGAAAATGTGAATTTCGTAATTTTTTTAGAAGTGGGCCTGGGGCTCGGATTTTGCCAACTTCGTGTTTTTGGTGTTTTTCGAGTTCTTTCGATTGGGTTATTTTCCATTAGCATATTTTTACGTATCCCTTATGGTTTTTATAAGATTCTATATGCGAAGAGGTAGATATGAGAGGGAAACGCTTGGCAAGCTAGATTATCGGCCGGCTAGAGGTGAGTAATACTTGTGAATGACATTCTGAGGGTTTAAAACCCCAGCTTTGCACATCTTAGTGTTGTATTAAGGTGACTTGCATGCTGGACCTGAGCGTGGGGTAGAGCACCGTTGGGGATCGTGACTTGGTCTGTTCCGGTTGTTGGTTTTTACCACGTATTTGCAAATGATTTGTTGTTATCATTATGACTTGGGCTCATTGCCATACTTGGGGCTTATTGCCGATTGTTTGAACTCTTTATGAACTATCATCACTGTTTCCCTCACTATTTGAAATATTATTTGAACTCAGTCCATGTGATTTACAGTGTTTTATGAACTCGGCTATATTTTTACTCAAACTTGGAGTTTTAACTGATATTTGAACTATCGTTTGAGCTGAGTATTATTGTTTTACTGATGCCCGAGGGGCTTTTTGACTATCTTTGGACTAATTACGGCCGAGGGCCATATGTGAGGGCATGAGGAGTGATGTGAGGAGGCTTTCTGACCTCGAGTGATATGTGAGGAGGCTTTGAGGCCTCGAGTGTTATGTGAGGAGGCTTTCAAGCCTCGAGTGTATTGAGAGCAGGCTTTCAGGCCTCGTGTTGATATTATTCAGGCTTTCAGGCCTTATTGATAGCGCCTAGGCTGAAGGAGCCCCTCCGGAGTCTGCACACCCACAGTGAGCGCGGGGTACCCCTTTGAAATAAACAGTGGTAACAATGACACTGTTATATATGTTTCAGTCAGGTAACAATGACTGACCAGTCAGGTAACAATGACTGACTAGTGGTAACAATGACACTGAAACACACTTTGGTCAGGTAACAATGGCTGACCGGTCAGGTAACAATGGCTGACCTTAATTGTGTATTCCTGTTTAATTGATTCCTTTGAAGAGAATATTTTGCTATATTTTCATGGATTCTACTGTTTATTTGGTTTACTGCTTAAGATAGCATTATTTGTGCCATTTTGGGATTTCATACTTTCAGTGTTATTCACTTTTATTACCACTGAGTTGGAAGTACTCACTTTACTCCCAACACCTTGTGTGTAGATCCAGGGTAGTCTCAGGCTGAGTGATTCTAGTTGAGCCAGACTTCTCTCATGGAATATTTGTTGTAGTTCCATGCCGTTCGCAACCGATAATTCTCCCGTCTTTCTTTATCCTTAACTTCTGCATTATCAGTGTTAGACAGACTTTGTAGTAGGATATTATTCTGTCATTAGAGGCTCATAATCGTGACACCGGGTCCTAGTTGAATTGTTTCGGTATATTTCCAGAATTCCATATCTTTATCATTATTTTAGACTTTGAATTAAATAGCTTTATCTTTACTTGTTTAAATAATTGGGATAATTGTTATTGTCACACCTCCTTTTTACCGCACCCGCGGGGGCGCGATGGAGTTTTTCCAATTAAAGGACAATCGAGACGGGATTAATTTATTTAATTCAGAGTCGCCACTTGGAAAATAATGGTGTCCCAAGTCACCGGTTTAATCCCGAACCGAGGAAATTTATGACTCTGTAATACAGTCTGCGAAACTAGAAACCTGGATAAGGAATTCTGTTAACCCGGGAGAAGGTGTTAGGCACTCCCGGATTCCGTGGTTTTAGCACGGTCGCTCAATTGCAATTTTTGTTTCTATCTGATTCTTTTATATATTTTAACTATGTGCTTTTAATGCTCCGCTCTTATTTTTAGAAGAATTGCGACGTTACGAAAACACATTTCGAGCCGCACCGTAACCAGTACGCCTGCGACTCTAATGTATTTCAGTTTCGCCGAGAGTAAGATTTGGGTCACATAAATGCACACCCGTATTCAGGAAAGTAATTTTATTTCAAGTCGTGCCTAAAGAGTCTATCGTCTATTTACTTTGGGAAAAGGACCGTGAAATTCACTAGACGGTCCTTCCAAGTCTAAGTTTTCATGACAATTATTCGAGGGCCCCACAATGGTGTATTTTTGGCGAGGCTCGTCTCGTTTATTTTAAAAGGACAATCCTAAAGTGACTACATTTTTCTACTAAGTTCGTCCCTAAATAAAAGAGAAAAGGTCCTAATTTATTGCATGTTTATAAGCTCGGACCTCTTATTAGTTGCTAGATCAAGGTGAATGGAAATTGCACTCGAACTTGCACAAGGGAGGGAAATTGTGTTACCTTTACTTGTGGGCTCAACTAAGATTGATGCACTATTAAATCATTCTGGTGGTGAGTTTGAAAATAACAAAACTATCGAAATTGAGGAAGAAAAAGGTGTGAATACTACCGAAATTGAGGAAGAAAAAGGTGTCAAAGAGGCGGGCCCTCTTGGTTGTGTGATTGATCAAAAGGAGGGAGCAGGAAAGGAATCCAATAATAAAGAAATTGTGGGCTCTTGCTTTATCAATAGTGAAAGCATTAATGTAGTAGCTAATCAAAAAGTTAATACTATAGTGCATTTAAAAACAAAATTCCGGCAACCTTTTCAACCTTCTGTAGCTAACGAAAGTGCTCCTGTAGCTAATGAAATTGCTGAAATTAGTGGAGCTAATGTTCATCATTACTTTAGTTATTAGTATTATTCACATTGCCAATTAAAATGACGTTATTTACCTAAGTGATCTCGTAAATTCCGACAAAATCATTCAAATTAGTTGATCTACAAACGCTCATTAACGGATTATTTTAGTCTATCTTCATTAACTACTAATACTACTTATTGTGAGATTTAGTTTAAATGATAATGTCTTATTCAACACTCGAACCTGTTTTTATGCCATCAACCTATGTCGTTCTGGAAATGCTATCACAATAGGATATCAGTGAATCCTTTCTAATTTCTCTACCCGCTAAGCTTAATTGAAATCCAAACCTATTAACAATCATCTTAATAGTCTCAAATATTTGATAAAGCTCGAATACCAACAGTGTTTTCAAAGGTTCGAATTCATACAATCCGATATAATTACACAAAAAGGACTGTTAACAATCTAAAATATTAACAACTGAACTACTTCATCTCATCATCCGAAAGAACACAAAAAAAAATGAAAACAGGCTTAAGCTTCACATTCTTCATGCATTCATCTCACAACTTCAGTTTGGAACTATTGAATTATAGAGGTGTACCTGGGATAAGAAAAGGAACAAATGGATGAATGAAGAGCGGTATCTCAGCAGTGACACAAGACCAGTGACAATCAAAGCCACAGTAGCACAGCAACAACAACAAACAGAAGAACAACAGTAACCAGTGGCCAGTCAACAAATCCAACAGCAAGATCAACAACAAATAGTGGCAGTCAACACAGCAACAACACTGGGCAATACCCAGAAGATAGAACAAAACAAGAGCCAAGATGCAATCACAGCAACAAAAACCACACCAGTGAAACAAACCAACAGCAGTAGCAGGAGAACTAAGAACCACAGCAGAGACAACCACAAACGAAACAGTGACAAAACCCAATGGAACAGTGACTTTCAGTCTATACCTCCCAGCTCTCTCTATCTATATTCTTGTATGTGTGTATTGTGAACCCTTACTGTATATTTCAATGTCTCAGCCTATGTCTTTCTCAATGTTTCAGACCACCCTTAAGAGTCTATCTCTATCCTGTTTTATAGCTAAACAGACCCCTTATCACTTAAACTAATCCCCTCCCCCATCTTTGCCCATGTTATTCTCTTTTACCTCCACTACTACATGTCTAGGCATGGGTTTGTCACTTAAAAATCAGTAGCAGGGGACAACTGGTGGGCTGCTCTGCTGTGGCAGTAAATCCCACTGATCAGTCACATGTGCAGGACATTAACAGTATTTAAAAATACTAACACATAACTTCCTAGTCAGCTAATTCCAAACCTCGTTTCAGTTTCAAATAACTTCCTAATTCAATCAACAGAATCAAAAATTACTAAGTAAAACATTTCAATTCAAGCATTTAGCTTGGTAATGACTCCTGATCAAATCACCAATCTTAGTCAACATCCAGTGTTCTAACGGGAAAATTCGTATAACTAAGCGACGACATTCAATTAATTACAACACATAACATGGATAACCAATTAGTAGGCAAAACAGTGATTCTGCAAATCTTGGCTAAATTAAAGAATTTGCGAAACTAACTACTCGACGACATTTGTTGAATCGACCACAACACATGAGAATCAACAAACAACAAATCGATGAATAATACTAATGATTCACAGTTTTCGGCACAAACAGAAGAATATGAAACTAGCAATTCGACGACGCTTAGCCGAAACGAATATTTATCCTATGACAAACACAATCGAATAAACGCACAGAAAACAATTGACCAAATAAAGGTCTTTGAGAAGAGATGACAACAGGGCGGCCGAAATAAAAATGAGAAGAATTCAATTCAATATACAAAACAAACACATCTAATTGAGATAAACAGAGAAAAAAAAAATTACCTCAAGAGAAGAAGAAATCGAAACCAAAACCGAATCCGGAGCTTGGACTTGCATTTGGAGTCTAACGGAACTTAATCGAAGTATTTTCAACCGAAAATACTCCGATTAAGGTCTATTAGACCCAAAATCGTTAATTAATCGGACGAAAATCCCTATTTTAGAACTTAGGGTTCTTGACCAATTTTTGATTTGATATTCGAAAAGCTTGGTTGAGATTCGAATAAAATGGTTTGTAGATTTAGGTAGAGGGGAAGGAGGGGAACTCGTGGTGTTGTTTTGGTGGCCGGCGGCGTTGTTGCCGCCGGGTTTTCGTCGATGGGGTGGGGTGGCGGCTAGGGTTGTTCTTAGGGAGAGGGATTTTCGGATGAGGAAGGGGAAAGAGTTTGGAATGAAATGGGAAAATGGTTTTGGGGGTTCTTGGCATATTAAAATTAGGGATTTAATCTTGGCCGTTGGATCACCAAAATCCAACGGCTCAGATTAAAAAGAATAATGGGCGGATCGGGTTATGGGGCTGTTTTTGGGCTGGTTTGGAGCGGGTTAGATTTGGGGTGTGTTTGGGTTGGGTTTCAAGACTTGGGCTTAGGGATTAATTAAATTAGCCCACTCCGAATTTCTCCTTGCCTTATTTATATATTTTTCTTTTCTTCACTAAAAAAAAAATACAATCTTAAATTAATACTTGACCAAATTATCCTAGAATACTAATTAACTCTAAATAGTAATTATCACAAATATTTAAAAAACAAATCACACAATTGGACATTTAAAGGCTAACATGCAAAAAATACATATTTTTGTGGTTATTTTTTTCATTTTCATAAAATGAGTTATTTAATTAATCATGACTGCAAAAACTAAGTCTTAAATGCATATGCAACGTATTTTTGTATTTTTGTTAATTTAAACAAATAAACACGCACACACGGACATAAATAATAAAAGAAAAAATAACACAAAAATCACCAAAATCACGCACAATACAAAACTATTTTATTTTGAATTTTCTGGGAGTAATTCTCATGTAGGGCAAAAATCACGTGCTCACAGCTGCCCCTCTTTGCGCGTAAACATGAAGAGTTTTCGTGCAAAGATAAGTGAGCGGATATAAGCGATTTTTGCCCATTCGAGCACTCCGTACGAAGCATTTTTGGAAAGTTTTGACCGAACCTTGCTTCAAAGGTCTCCTACATATCCCTGGCTAAAGGGAATCAGGTCAATGTAGTTCGGGAAGTTCTGGTAGCTGGGACTACCATGACTGTTGCGATCTCGTTGTTACTGCTGTTACTGCTGTTACTGCTGACGCCACTGCTTAACTAATCTCCTTATTACATCGTGCTAAACAAAAAATAAGAAGCTAGACTAAGTTACAGCATTGTGAAATCTTATCTATCTCTTCATCTTGACTTTCCCATGTTCTTTGCTATTCTGTCGGACTTGATGTTCCTTCGGATGCTTCTTCTCTTCTGCCAATTGTTATTTCGGCCTATTTTGATTGCCGAACTATAACCGTTGGTCCCTTCCTTGTGATCTTCGGACTATTTTCTTTCGGAGTCTGAATCTATCTTTTCTGACCCTCGTTGCCTTCCTTCTAATTTTGAACTTGGATTCGTGCTGAGGATTTCCTTTACACTCTGTCACTTTCCAATCGTTCACTATCCTTATCAAATCATAGACACTGAGACGCCGTTCTGCTTTTTCGGCGGGCTTCTGACTTTATCGACAAACTCTAATCATAAATCGCCACTCCATTCTTCAGGCGGGCACCTGACCTCAACAACACTTTGAAAATAAATCGCCACTCCATTCTTCAAGCGGGCACCTAACTTCAACAACAAACTTTGAAAATAAATTGCCACTCTATTCTTCAGGCGGGCACCTGACTTCAATAACAACTTTAAAATAAAAACTCGCCACTCCGTTCTTCAGGCGGGCTCCCTGACTTCAACTACAACTTCAAAACTAAATCGCCCTTCCTTCTGATTCATGCTGGGGATTTCCGTTACACTATGTCACTTTCGATTGTTCACCATCCTTATCAAATCTTGGAAACTGAGACGGCGTTCTGCTTTTCTGGCGGGCTTCTGACTTTAACAACATCTTTTGAAAATAAACGCCATTCCTCTCTTCAGGCGGGCTCCTGACTTCAATCATCAACTTTTGAAAATAAATCGCCATTCCTCTCTTCGGGCGGGCTCCCGACTTCAACAACATCTTTTGAAAATAAACGCCATTCCTCTCTTCAGGCGGGCTCCTGACTTCAACAACATCTTTTGAAAATAAATTGACATTCCTCTCTTCAGGCGGGCTCCTGACTTCAACAACATCTTTTGAAAATAAATCGCCATTCCTCTCTTCAGGCGGGCTCCTGACTTCAACAACATCTTTTGAAAATAAATCACCATTCCTCTCTTCAGGGCTCCGACTTCAACAACATCTTTTGAAAATAAATCGCCATTCCTTTCTTCAGGCGGGCTCCTGACTAAAATAAATCGCCATTCCTCTCTTCAGGCGGGCTCCCGACTTCAACAACATCTTTTGAAAATAAATTGCCATTCCTCTCTTCAGGGCGGGCTCCTGACTTTAATAACATCTTTTGAAAATAAATCGCCATTCCTCTATTCAGGCGGGCTCCTGACTTCAATCATCATCTTTAAAAAAATAAATCGCCATTCCTCTCTTCAGGCGGGCTCCTGACTTTAATCATCAACTCTGAAAATTAAGCGCCATTCCTCTCTTCAGGCGGGCTCCTGACTTCAACAACATCTTTTGAAAATTAAACGCCATTCCTCTCTTCAGGCGGGCTCCTGACTTCAATCATCAACTCTTATTTAGGGATCGCTTTCCTCCTAGGTCGTGTTATTTTCTCTTGATTGCTGGGGATATCTTTGGAATTGATTACTTACTTGCTGGGGATAATGCTGCTGGGAAAAATCTTCTTTATTTCCTCATTTTCTACTTCCTTCAAAACCTTTATTCTCTCCCGAGATCGATGGGGATTGAAATGTCATCGGCTGGGGATTACCCTGTCGGGGGATCCCCTTTCCTTCTTCCTCTTTCCAAACCTCCTTCGGGGCTCGCGCTTCGCTTCCTTGAAAAACTTGTAGGATATAATGCTGCCGGTGAAATCCCGAAATCAATGTTTCATTTTTCCGAGAACTGCTGGGGGTGATACCGGCCTCTTGCCTTTCTGAACGCAAGCTTCCTCGTCTTGTCCTATCTGTCGGGGGTATAATTTCATCTATCACAGCTTGTTGTTTTCTTTCTTTCAAATCTGCTGGGATAACCGGGTTCAAAGATCATTTCCTCGCGTTATCTGGCTTCTTTCCCTAACCAAGTATTTGGTTTCGAGAAAATTTTCGCAACAGGAGAAAATTTTCTGCCCCAGTTTGAGAATCTTCTTCGTGGCATGCTTTGCTGCCGACAACCCCTTTTTTCCCTGTTTCAAATCAAAGAAAAATTGGTTAGTTTTAAAATGTGGTGGCTGGTTGTGGTGCTCCTACTGGGGATGGTTCTCCTCCTCTTTCCCTGCTCTGTGTTTCATTATCAGAACTTGCTGGGGATGTTATTATTTGATGATACTCATGCTGGGGATGGGTTTTTTCCATTTATCCCTTCCCCGTTCTGCGTTTCTCAACTTGCTGGGGGTTATTTTGTTGAAGATGAGATTTCCTTTCTTCCTTTACCACTCTGTGTTGTCCGACCACCTCGGAACTTGCTGAAGATAACACTGTCGGTAGATTTTCATTTCCTCAAAATTGGTGTTTCACTCTTCTTGAAGGTTGTTGAGGATGACACTAGTTCGAAGACCATTTCCCTTAAGACTTTCCTTCTTCCCCAAGTGGGTATTGACTTCCAGAAAATTTTCAAACTGAAAAGAAAATTTTCTGCCCCAGTTTAATAATCTTCTTCGCACCCTACTTCTCTGCCGTCAATGGCATTTCCTTGCTTTGCATAGTAATTGGAAAGTTGGTGGCAAGTTTTGAAGTCATTTCTCACTTGTTCTGACTAGACAGACCTTGATGGGGAATTTTTGATAAAAATGAGAAAGATAAAAAGAAACAAAATAGAAGATAAAGGAAAAAGAAAATGACTCTCTAGCAAGAAATATCTACAAAACTTATCAAACGCGAATACCAACTCCACTGGTCATGACATGCACATATGGTCTATCCTTCGTCTTTCACGATTCCTGTCTCGTGATTTCCATCTGATTATCACCTTTATTCGACCTGTAATGCCCGAAGGGTTTTCACTTTCAAGCCTCTCTCATTTTGATTTTCTCTCAGCTTTCGTCGTCTTATGGTGCCTGTGGAGGTTTTCACCGGTAAGATTCTCTCATTTGTATCACTTTTAGCCGGGGATTGGGGTGTCACTGCCAAGACTCTCTCGTATTTCCTTTCTGCTGAGAATCAACGTCTTTTCTGCTGAGAATCAACGTGTTATATTATGATAGGACTCTATCCCTCGCCTGACGCGGCATCTTTTGAAGACTGATCGGAAGGTCTTTCTTTGGACCGTAATGTGGGATTTGGATAGGGCTAGAAAGAAAGGGTATTGAAGGCTCAAAACAAAATCAATTTTGGGTACAAAATTTACAACCTTCGGACCTAAATTTATTTACAATAAACACAATTTTTCTTTGCCCCAGTTTTATACTTGGGGATTTTTATTTCTTTATTTACACTATGACCGAGCTGTGAAGCGCCTACGTATCCTCTTTAAGGAATCAGGTCAAACGTAGTTCCCAATTCCTCTTTTTCAAGTTTTTTTTTTTTTTTTTTTTTTTTTTTTTTCTTTATCTCTTTTTGTTGTTTTCTTTTCTTTACTTTATCCCTTTCTTCTTTTACCTTTCAAACTTGTGTTTCTAGTATTTGCAACTAATTCCGAAGGAGGGGTATGAAAGAATTTAAATTCAGGCTCAAAGGGTTGACGATGGATAAAGTGTTTGGATAGCAGAACAAAATGCCTTCGTCATTCCAATCTTCAAAACATGCCAAGCGTAAACAACACAATTAATATTCATCATATCTTTAAAGCATTGTTGGGCAACACTCTCGTTATGAACGACCCCATGTCAATTTTGGCCAGCTTGCCTTTGACTGTTTCTTTTACTTGCCCCGGTTTCAGATGACTCGGGATCCAAATAGTCTCAAGTTGTTTTTGTTTCCTTTAGATGACCCGATCATCTTCCAATTGCTTAATGATTAACTTTTAGAATTAAGCCATAATTATGTGTGCGCATGTCATGTCACTAGATTCGGCGTTTGAGCACAAGACAAATCTAAAGGGTAAAAGAACTAAACAAATAAAATGACCGGAAGTAACAAAAGGCCGAAAGCTTCATTAAATTAATGACGAAATGGTTCAATGACAAAACAAGCAAAACAAACTAGAGTACAGCCCTGAAACAAAACTGGGCAAGACCAAAGCCAAACTGCTAGGACAAAAGGGTTTGACCACAAGAAAACCCTGAAAATAACTCGGACAACAAAATGACGACAAAACGAACCACCAAAGCTCCATCTAGCTGACCAAAAGATGGAGTATCTTCCCAATTACCAAGCACAACATTTTAGCCACTAAGTTCTGCATCAATATTTCCAAGGCTGCCATCTGCTTCAACATTTTTGGCTCCAGTCGGTACACCCCCCAGGGGATTTGTGTGCCCCATGTCATCATCGTCGACCACAATCAACCACCCTTTTTGAATCATTCTTTCTATTTCCTTTTTCAAGGTACGGCAACTCTCAATATCGTGCCCTCTGACATTGGAATGGTATGCACATCGTGCGGTAGGATCGAAGCTTCTTGCACGTGGATCGGGAGTGTATCCGGGGAGCGGCGTAATCAGGCCGACATGTTTTAACTTTTCAAACAGACTTGCATAGGATTCTCCGATAGGGGTGAGCGCCTTTTCTCGCTTCAGCAACCTTTCCTCCCTAAACGCCTTATTTGGCCTGAAACCTGACCCGGGGAGTTTCCGGTATGTTCGTGGGGGTTGGTAAGCCTTTTGTGGAGCTGGGTACCTGGAAGGTGAAGTACGATTTTGGTTGTCCCGGGGAGAGTAGTGGTGTTGGGGACGGGAGTAGCGTTGTGGAAACATAGTTGGGGGACGAGTAATTGAGTTACTCGAATGGCTGGAGAAGTTGTGATAGGCGGGTATATATGGAGAGTGCGGGAGATCATCCGGCATCGGGTTCATGGTACGGGTAAGGACAGAGTCCAGGAAGCTAGGTGGTGGCGGAGGTGGTGCTTTTCCATCCATCCACGCCCGATACATATCAGCCACGTGTTGTCTCAATATCTCGACCTCCTCTACTAACCCGTGGTTCCGTTCAACCAGCTGTTGTCGGGTACCTGTACCAACCCACTCAGTCTTGAGATCATCTGTCATTGTCCTCTGACTTCGTCTTACGGGGAAGAGTTATTTCAGAACCACAACCAACCACCTTTCTGGAAATGGACACAACAAAACAAAGCCAGCATGTCAGCATTAAGGTATCCCGCTTATTGATCATTCTTCTTTTTTTTTTTTTTTTTTTTTTTTTTTTTTTTTTTTTTTTTTTTTTTTTTTTTTTTTTTTTTTTTTTTTTTTTTTTTTTTTTTCCGAGCGTAGTTCTTGCAAATTAATGCAAGAAATAAAGAGATGTTTATTTGATTTTTTTTTCTTTGAAGAAACATTGTAAAAGCTCACTCCAACTACAAACTCTCATAAAAAAACTTTCACGCCTTGTGCCAGAGATTTCTACAAGAATCAGAATAGTTTTAACGTCAATTATAACTATTTCTACAAAATTGGCCATGTAATGGCTTATTTGGCAAAATGGCTATTTTTGCAAAAAAAAAATTTTTTACTTAAGAAAGTAAACTTGAAGATTTTCTCATCCTGGGGCTCATGGGGCATCGTTCGGCATCGCCATAGGCCAACAAAAGATTGAGAAATTTTTTATGTCAATTGTGACTATTTTTACAAAATTGGCCACATAATGGCTTATTTGACAAAATGACTATTTTTGCAAAATTTATTTAAGAAAGATAAACTTGAAAATTTTTTTTTTTTTTCTTGTGGCTCATGGGGCATCGTTCGGCATCACCATAAACCAACACAAGACTATTTTTCATAAATTGGCCATGTAATGGCTTATTTAGGCAAAGTGGCTCTTTTTGCAAAATTTTATTTAAGAAGATGCAAATTCAAAATTTTTATCTTGGGGCCTATGGGGCATCGTTCAGCACCGACACAGGCCAACACAAGGCTGAGGAAGTTAAAATACAAAATGTGGCTATTTCAGCAAAACTCCGGCCATATAATGGCTTATTTGATAAAGTGGTTATTTTTGTGAAGTTGAGTGATGACGCAAAACTTGATTTTGAGTGAACTTGATTTTTTGCGGATACATCCTTTCGCATTTCCGCGAGGGAATATTTCCAGGCCGTGTCCAAAATTATTTACAAATGACTCAAAGTGGCTATTTTTGCAAAAACGGCCTTCCGACGTCCTTTTAAAGGACATTCGGCTTATTTTAAGCAAGAATAGCATCACCTGACTTATTAAAAAATTTTGACATTTTTTGGTTATTTTTGCAAAAGGGGTGTGAACCCGGACTTGATTTTGCGGCTATGACCTCGCAACATTTCCACAAGGAATATTTCAAGGTTGTGCCCGCAAATTATTAAAAATGATTCAAAGTGGCTATTTTTGCAAAAACAACCTTCCGGCGTCCTTTCGGAATATTCGGCTATTTGCAAAAATGGCATCACTTTGATTTTATTGACAAAATTAAACACACATTTTTTTTGATTTTTAAAAAGGGGTGGTTGAACCCGATGAGGGTTGCCTACGTATCTCACCTAGTGGTGAGAATCAAACCTGCGTAGTTCGGTCAGATTATTTGACCAATTATTTCAACAAAATTGTTCTACCCATTTTTTCGAATTTTCTTCTCAAACAATTCGTCAATATTTCGAGATCTAAAATTTCTCTCTTTGTTTTTCAGGAATTTAGCCAATAATAATCTAGAACAAATAAATGCAACATATAACATGCTCGGTCTTTAATTTTCCGGGTCACTTGTCCTAGACGGACCCAACCCCTGTGTTGAGTCCCCTAAGTCAGATATGATGCAAATAAACGTCCTAAATCTAGGCTCAATATCCTGATGTTTTCAATGGTACTAGACCGTGTACCCGAGCGGACAACTCGGATTGAGGAGGGGGCTACGTACCGGGGACCCGCGGGATCGTCCGGCTTTGTAACTTATCCTGCCTCTTTTCTTATTTTTGGTATTGACACTAACAGAAAGGGGAGTCTCAACCAGTAAGCACATCCCCGGAGGTAATTATTATTTGTATTTTCGAGGTAAATATTTTGGCGTCCACCTTTGGGCTAAAGATAATAGTGATTGTTTCTTTACTGATTCTCATTACACACGTTATTTTTACACTTTTTCTTGTAAGGAATTTTTTGATTCTCAGGCTGAAACATGTCTAGCTCACAAAATGCACATGTTCATGATAACAAATGTATTGGTGAAAACAATAATGTAGGGGTCGGCATTGTCACACCTCCTTTTTACGCACCCGCGGGAATGCGAGGGAGTTTTTCCAATTGAAGGACAATCGAGATGGGATCAATTTATTTAATTCGGAGTCGCCACTTGGAAAATAATGGTGTCCCAAGTCACCGGTTTAATCCCGAACCGAGGAAATTTATGACTCTGTAATACGGTCTGCGAAACTAGAAACCTGGATAAGGAATTCTGTTAACCCGGGAGAAGGTGTTAGGCACTCCCGGATTCCGTGGTTTTAGCACGGTCGCTCAATTGCAATTTTTGTTTCTATCCGATTCTTTTATATATTTTAACTATGTGCTTTTAATGCTCCGCTCTTATTTTTAGAAGAATTGCGACGTTACGAAAACACATTTCGAGCCGCACCGTAACCAGTACGCCTGCGACTCTAATGTATTTCGGTTTCGCCGAGAGTAAGATTTGGGTCACATAAATGCACACCCGTATTCAGGAAAGTAATTTTATTTCAAGTCGTGCCTAAAGAGTCTATCGTCTATTTACTTTGGGAAAAAGACCGTGAAATTCACTAGACGGTCCTTCCAAGTCTAAGTTTTCATGACAATTATTCGAGGGCCCCACAATGGTGTATTTTTGGCGAGGCTCGTCTCGTTTATTTTAAAAGGACAATCCTAAAGTGACTACATTTTTCTACTAAGTTCGTCCCTAAATAAAAGAGAAAAGGTCCTAATTTATTGCATGTTTATAAGCTCGGACCTCTTATTAGTTGCTAGATCAAGGTGAATGGAAATTGCACTCGAACTTGCACAAGGGAGGGAAATTGTGTTACCTTTACTTGTGGGCTCAACTAAGATTGATGCACTATTAAATCATTCTGGTGGTGAGTTTGAAAATAACAAAACTATCGAAATTGAGGAAGAAAAAGGTGTGAATACTACCGAAATTGAGGAAGAAAAAGGTGTCAAAGAGGCGGGCCCTCTTGGTTGTGTGATTGATCAAAAGGAGGGAGCAGGAAAGGAATCCAATAATAAAGAAATTGTGGGCTCTTGCTTTATCAATAGTGAAAGCATTAATGTAGTAGCTAATCAAAAAGTTAATACTATAGTGCATTTAAAAACAAAATTCCGGCAACCTTTTCAACCTTCTGTAGCTAACGAAAGTGCTCCTGTAGCTAATGAAATTGCTGAAATTAGTGGAGCTAATGTTCATCATTACTTTAGTTATTAGTATTATTCACATTGCCAATTAAAATGACGTTATTTACCTAAGTGATCTCGTAAATTCCGACAAAATCATTCAAATTAGTTGATCTACAAACGCTCATTAACGGATTATTTTAGTCTATCTTCATTAACTACTAATACTACTTATTGTGAGATTTAGTTTAAATGATAATGTCTTATTCAACACTCGAACCTGTTTTTATGCCATCAACCTATGTCGTTCTGGAAATGCTATCACAATAGGATATCAGTGAATCCTTTCTAATTTCTCTACCCGCTAAGCTTAATTGAAATCCAAACCTATTAACAATCATCTTAATAGTCTCAAATATTTGATAAAGCTCGAATACCAACAGTGTTTTCAAAGGTTCGAATTCATACAATCCGATATAATTACACAAAAAGGACTGTTAACAATCTAAAATATTAACAACTGAACTACTTCATCTCATCATCCGAAAGAACACAAAAAAAAAATGAAAACAGGCTTAAGCTTCACATTCTTCATGCATTCATCTCACAACTTCAGTTTGGAACTATTGAATTATAGAGGTGTACCTGGGATAAGAAAAGGAACAAATGGATGAATGAAGAGCGGTATCTCAGCAGTGACACAAGACCAGTGACAATCAAAGCCACAGTAGCACAGCAACAACAACAAACAGAAGAACAACAGTAACCAGTGGCCAGTCAACAAATCCAACAGCAAGATCAACAACAAATAGTGGCAGTCAACACAGCAACAGCACTGGGCAATACCCAGAAGATAGAACAAAACAAGAGCCAAGATGCAATCACAGCAACAAAAACCACACCAGTGAAGCAAACCAACAGCAGTAGCAGGAGAACTAAGAACCACAGCAGAGACAACCACAAACGAAACAGTGACAAAACCCAATGGAACAGTGACTTTCAGTCTATACCTCCCAGCTCTCTCTATCTATATTCTTGTATGTGTGTATTGTGAACCCTTACTGTATATTTCAATGTCTCAGCCTATGTCTTTCTCAATGTTTCAGACCACCCTTAAGAGTCTATCTCTATCCTGTTTTATAGCTAAACAGACCCCTTATCACTTAAACTAATCCCCTCCCCCATCTTTGCCCATGTTATTCTCTTTTACCTCCACTACTACATGTCTAGGCATGGGTTTGTCACTTAAAAATCAGTAGCAGGGGACAACTGGTGGGCTGCTCTGCTGTGGCAGTAAATCCCACTGATCAGTCACATGTGCAGGACATTAACAGTATTTAAAAATACTAACACATAACTTCCTAGTCAGCTAATTCCAAACCTCGTTTCAGTTTCAAATAACTTCCTAATTCAATCAACAGAATCAAAAATTACTAAGTAAAACATTTCAATTCAAGCATTTAGCTTGGTAATGACTCCTGATCAAATCACCAATCTTAGTCAACATCCAGTGTTCTAACGGGAAAATTCGTATAACTAAGCGACGACATTCAATTAATTACAACACATAACATGGATAACCAATTAGTAGGCAAAACAGTGATTCTGCAAATCTTGGCTAAATTAAAGAATTTGCGAAACTAACTACTCGACGACATTTGTTGAATCGACCACAACACATGAGAATCAACAAACAACAAATCGATGAATAATACTAATGATTCACAGTTTTCGGCACAAACAGAAGAATATGAAACTAGCAATTCGACGACGCTTAGCCGAAACGAATATTTATCCTATGACAAACACAATCGAATAAACGCACAGAAAACAATTGACCAAATAAAGGTCTTTGAGAAGAGATGACAACAGGGCGGCCGAAATAAAAATGAGAAGAATTCAATTCAATATACAAAACAAACACATCTAATTGAGATAAACAGAGAAAAAAAAAATTACCTCAAGAGAAGAAGAAATCGAAACCAAAACCGAATCCGGAGCTTGGACTTGCATTTGGAGTCTAACGGAACTTAATCGAAGTATTTTCAACCGAAAATACTCCGATTAAGGTCTATTAGACCCAAAATCGTTAATTAATCGGACGAAAATCCCTATTTTAGAACTTAGGGTTCTTGACCAATTTTTGATTTGATATTCGAAAAGCTTGGTTGAGATTCGAATAAAATGGTTTGTAGATTTAGGTAGAGGGGAAGGAGGGGAACTCGTGGTGTTGTTTTGGTGGCCGGCGGCGTTGTTGCCGCCGGGTTTTCGTCGATGGGGTGGGGTGGCGGCTAGGGTTGTTCTTAGGGAGAGGGATTTTCGGATGAGGAAGGGGAAAGAGTTTGGAATGAAATGGGAAAATGGTTTTGGGGGTTCTTGGCATATTAAAATTAGGGATTTAATCTTGGCCGTTGGATCACCAAAATCCAACGGCTCAGATTAAAAAGAATAATGGGCGGATCGGGTTATGGGGCTGTTTTTGGGCTGGTTTGGAGCGGGTTAGATTTGGGGTGTGTTTGGGTTGGGTTTCAAGACTTGGGCTTAGGGATTAATTAAATTAGCCCACTCCGAATTTCTCCTTGCCTTATTTATATATTTTTCTTTTCTTCACTAAAAAAAAAATACAATCTTAAATTAATACTTGACCAAATTATCCTAGAATACTAATTAACTCTAAATAGTAATTATCACAAATATTTAAAAAACAAATCACACAATTGGACATTTAAAGGCTAACATGCAAAAAATACATATTTTTGTGGTTATTCTTTTCATTTTCATAAAATGAGTTATTTAATTAATCATGACTGCAAAAACTAAGTCTTAAATGCATATGCAACGTATTTTTGTATTTTTGTTAATTTAAACAAATAAACACGCACACACGGACATAAATAATAAAAGAAAAAATAACACAAAAATCACCAAAATCACGCACAATACAAAACTATTTTATTTTGAATTTTCTGGGAGTAATTCTCATGTAGGGCAAAAATCACGTGCTCACAGTTATATATGGTCGGGCTTGCCTAGTAATGTGTTGGGCACCATTGCGACCTGTTTTGGGGTCGTGACAAGATAAGTCATGAAACGGGTAAAAGTTCCTTTTTATTAAAAGCCTCCGTATTCGTAAGCCATTATGCGACAATTATCTCAAGTCGGGAGAGAAAATATCAATCTCAAATAATCTCAAGGCAAGCAATACAAGCATGCGCAAATAATCACCGTGGGACGTATGGCCCGATCCAACATAAAAGTAAACTATGCATTGCCGAGTTTCGAACGGCTCGAAAAATAGATGTATTTATTACCCCGCTCGCGAACTACCCATACGGCGCAGTAAACATAAAATAAACAATCACCCTACTTGCGAATCATACATGCGACGCAGGTACACATAGAAATACATTCTCAAATAACCAATTAAGAATTTATCGGGGAAAATTATTCAAATAAAAGCCACATTCTCTTTTAACTATTTAAGAAAAGAAGTCTAATCCTTTTGAAAATGTATTTGCTAATTCGATGTGGTTTAAGCAATTCGAGCTATCACTAAGTTTACATATGTTCCAAGTATAGCATGCTTTTGGGTCCTAGACTACCCGAACTTAAACATAATAGTAGCTAAGCACGAATTCTCGCCACCTCGTGCATATGTAGACCCCACAAATAGGAGCACATAACCAATTAATTTAACTATGGGGATAATTCTCTCTTACAAGGTTAGAAAGGAGACTCGCCTCACTCCGAAGGTCCATAACCGGCCTCCAAGCCCCTTCCGACGACTCTAATTGATGGACAATGCCCCAAAACTATTCAAATAACGGGAAACCAATAAACATTTACTCTAATATCTGTAACAATTTAAATTTTGTAAGTTGTCATCTCCGTACGAAAAATTTGACCAAAATGCCCTCAGGCCCATGTGCCCGTATTCCAAAATATTTTGAAGATAAAGTTTACCCATGAACTCAAATATATGATTTTCTCTTAGTTACATACCAAAAATCTTGGTCAAAATTCAAGAATACTAATTTTCTAGGTTTTCCCTCAAACCCCAAGTTTTCTACAAATTTCAATGTCTAAATCCATATATCAACCTTGTATTTAACGCAAAATTAGTAGAAATCACTTACCTCATGCTTGGTGATAAAAATGACACTCCAAAGTTGTTCCAAAATCGGCTCCCATGGAAAAAATAAAGTGAAGATGAGCCAAAACCCGATTTTTTAAAAGAACATTGCCGAGGCGACCCTTCTTCACAAATGCGGAAATGCCCTCGCGTTCGCGAAGCACAACCTACTTCAGTCCCAAATTTCCTCATTGCGTTCGCAGCTCGGTGCTCGCATTCATGAAGGTCATCTTCTCAAAACATACGCGTTCGTTACCCGGCCTCGCGTTCAAGTAAGCCAACGACCTCAGGCCCATTTTTCCTTCGACGCGATCGCGATCTCTCCCCTATGTTCGCGTAGTAGCTCAAACCACCCCTTTCGCATTCGCGACTTCCTCTTCATGTTTGCGAAGGACAAATCCAGCAACCTCCCACTTTCCTATTCGTGTTTGCGAGACTCCTTTTGCGTTCACGAAGAAGGAAACCAGATACCAGCAACCAGCAGCAACCTTTTACCTAATTTCGATCCGTTGACCACCCGGAATTCACTCGAGGACCCCAGGACCCCAACCAGTCCTAAAACACATTACGGACTTGCTCAAGGCCTCAAATCACATCACACAACATGAAAGTCTTGAATCAACCTCCAATTCAAGCTTAATGAACTTCAGAATTTCAAACTTCGATTTTCGATGTTTAAACCTATCAAGTCACGTCCGTTTGACTTCAAATTTTGTAGACAAGTCATATTTGATATTAGGGACCTACTGCCACTTTTGAAATCGGATTCCGACCCTGATATCAAAAAGTCCACTTCCAGTCAAACTTCTCATAAACCTTCTAGTTTCTATCTTTAGCCAAATGACCTATGGACCTCCAAATTCACTTCTGATCGCGCTCCCAACTCCAAAATCGCCATGCAAAGCTATTCCCATGCTCCAAGTCCCAAATGGACATAGATAACATAGAAACTCACTTCAAGCAAAACTAATGAAAATTCCTTCTAAAATCCTAACTTTCACAATAGGCGCCAAAATGCTCCTGGGCTATCCAAGACCCGATCCAAGCATACGCCCAAGTTTGAACTTATCACACGAACCTGCTGGAACCTTCAGATCCCGATTCTGATGTGTTTACTCTAAAATCCAATCTTAATTAATTCGTTCAACTTAAAGCTTCCAAAATGAGAATTCTCTTTCCAAATCAACTCTGAACTTCCCAAAATTCAATTTCGGCCATGCGTGCAAGTCATAATACCTGAAATGAAGGTGATCACGGCCTCAGACTGCTGAATGATATGCTATAGCTCAAAACAACTAGTCGGGTCGTTACATATCAAATGTCAAATTCTCTTTTAAACTAATGAAAGCCCCGGGACTAAATGGTCTCCACCCCTTTTCTACCAGAAATATTGGTGTGTAGTAGGGACCTCTGTTAATACCTATGTAAAAGATATTTTTCATAACCAAATAATTCCAGAAACCTTAAAAAATATTCACCTTTGCCTAACCCCAAAATTTCCAATACAAATCTCCTAAAAAAATTCTTCACATTGACTGCAATACCAACTACAAGGTTATTACTAAAATAATTGCTAATCGAATCAAACCTTTTCTCACTATTATCATAAGCCTCTTTCAAACTAGCTTTATTAAAAATAAAAGAGCTTGTGCTAATAGCATTATTATCGAGGAAATCATCAACAAGTTCAATAAAATGAAAGGTTCCAAAGCTAACATGATTATTAAATTAGGCCTAGAAAAGGCTTTCAATTGTCCGGAATGGTCGTTTATTTATAGAACCCTTATATACTTCAAATTCCTTCCAAAAATCACCAACCTTATTATGAATTATATTACCACTAGTAACATTGCAATTCTTATCAATGGCACTAACACAAATTTCCAAAGATGATTCGGTTCTTCTATAATACTTGAATATCAACCCCAATAGAAATAGTAATGCATTTAATAAGAAAAATATTTTCATTATTAGATTAAAACACAATTTATGAATAGGGAACGAGGAATTCTAGAGAGAGAAGCTCTTACTTCCCTCTAAATTCTCTATAATCAAAATATATTATCTTTATCCCATGTCCCGATACGCCCTAGACCCTTCCTTAATGGACATATAAATACCTCATAAACCTCCAGATCCAGTAATTGATGCTAAAACACTAGTAAATAAAGGTTTTCCTTCTTTCACTTTCAAGGAGAAACTCTTGTCCTCTGACCCAATAAGATTCATCCATGAAGAGCACATTTCCTCCTTTCCAAGATCTCATGATTGCCATGAAGTTATGACTGAGGCTTCCCTACAAGAGGATACATCACTGAGGCTCCCCTACAAGAAGATTTGGAAACCCAGATAACAGTTTCCTCTCATTTATAAGGGAGATGATTTCTATATTGTTAAATTTTCTAAAGAATCCAATATGGCCAAAGCTCTTCATCAAGGGCCATAGTTCATCAATGTTATTATCTATCGATTAAAAAATGGGTTCCAAATTTCGTTACTTCTAATGAAAAATTAACCATCTCAGCTATTTGGTTAAGATTACCTCAACTCCCTACAGAATTTTATGATAGTACTATTCTCACAAGGATTGTTAACAAAATTGGTAAGCTTTTAAAAATTGATGCTTGCACTTGCGCCACTTTAAGAGGTAGATATGCTAGATTATGTGTAGAATTACCTCTAGAGCATCGTGTTCGTCCTTTTATCTATATCAACTCACCTTGAGGATGACCATTGGAAGGTAGTCTCCTTCTCCAAACGAAGAGGAAAACTCATTAAAGAAAATTATCAAACCAAAACTTCGCCCAAAAATGCTAACATCACGGATGGCTATGGAATCAAAGCAAAAATCTTTGACGCCAACACTGGAAAATACATCAATACTCAAAAACTTATCTACAAAGAAAAGGTCTCTTTAGGCACATCTTCAAATTCTATGGCTAAAACCTATAAGATTAACATAGGAAATAAATTTGATATACTAGACACGTTAGACTCAAATCTATTGACATACCGTACTAGTATCCCAAACCATGGTTTAAACCAAAACAACCAAATCCTTATTTTGACATTAACTATGCAAAATCCGATTTTTATAGAGGAATATAACTCCTATGTTGCTAATGATAAATCATCAAATAACCTTAATAGCCACTTGGCTTCTCATAATCAAACCAATTCCTCTACAATCCATGGATTGGAAGGTAAACGGCTAGCTAATACAGCCATGCAAAACCTTTTTCCCTCATCTCAACAAATGGCAAATGCCAACCCTAACCCTCTCAAAGTTAAAAACCTTACGTAACCCCTCTCAGAATCCATGCAAATAGATAACAAATCTTCCATATCTATCTTTCCATATACTAACTCTCAAGTACTCTACGAAGCCATCGATTTATAAATCCCTTACAAACTAATAATGCCTCGTCTCCCACTCCACTTTCAAAGAAGAACTCATCTTCTCAGACATCCACGCCTAACGCCTAAGTCATACTTATATGGACAACCTTCCCCCTCTCTCTCCTCACAACAACCCCCTCATCTACTCAACCACCCCTTTCCCAATGAACCATCAACCTCTATCATAGTTAGAGAGGGCAATTCTGGGTCATGTAGTATCCTTCAGTCTAGAGATCGATGGTCAGGAGGTAGAGATAATACTCCAAAACTTGAACTTTCTAGCTCAAATGATCATGAAAGGCATGCAACTTGCAATGAAAAATTGTGTCAACCAAATCTGGCTAACCAATATCTTGAACCCAATCACTCCAAAAGCCTCCCCGGCTTTAATCCAAGCCATGCAAGCCCATTGGGGTCTTCCTGTTCACTTCAACCCGACCTACGGGCAACAACCTCTTCAAAATCTACCTTTTTTCCACCATAAAATCCAGTGAATCCAATATTTCTGACTTGGCAAACAACCAACCAGAATCAACAAATGAATAATCCTGTGATACCACAAAATCAGGAGCACCATGCTCCAATGGAGGTCCATCCACCTCCCAACGTACCAAACTTAGAAAATTACTTACCATGGGAAGTGGAGGATGTAGCAAGTCCATTAAGGGAATCTCGAATAGAGTTCAAAAGCCTTAGAGAAATAGCGATATTGCTCTACAAGGAGAGGCAAGAGAATAAGTCTATTATCAATTGCGCAGAAGCATTATTCAAATGCTCAATGGACATCAAGCCTCCACTAAACCCAACAGCAGGGAAATATGCAGTGGTGCTCAATCCATATCTAAGGGACGGCCCACCTTTATGTTTGGAGGAGAGTCAGGGACACCATACCATGCATCCTTTACAAATGAATTGACCAATTAACTTCATAATTTAGAACGTGAAAGGAGCTAACAATGCCGATTTTCGTTGGAATTTTTGGAATATTATCGATACTCATAGGCCTTATTTGGTTACTCTCTTGGAAACTCGCATGTAGGACCATGTTGCTATCCAACATGTATTCCTTTGGATTTGGTACCATCATAACTTCCAACTACATCGTATCTCCATCACATAGGCCTCAAAATTGATGACCAAAGTTTGCCCACAGATTTTGGGCAAACTTTGGCATCTCCCTACCAACTTCCAATGATATCCACTAGCTTAATTGACTCGGTTAGACTCGCACAACCAGCAAAATCTTTTCCCTCACTAGATTGGTCTCTAGCATCATTCATAATAAAGATAACTTCCACTAATGATTCTAAAGATGTCTCTCAACAGAACTGTCGAGTTCAAGTACCTTATCATCCCTCCTTAAATGTGAAAACACCATCATTAATTGGCAAAAACCTAGCACGGGCTCTTAATTATAAACTTAATTGTGATATTAACAACAGCTATGGCCAATGGATTCTAAGTTTTCATAGGCTTTCTAACGTCATCAACAATACTCACGCAGAGCTCCTTGCGCTGGAATAGGCCTTACAATTTAAGCTCCAGCCTCTTGAATTCCAAACTGAATAAGGTGAGGTAATAAATCTTCTCACTACTGATCATTATTTCTTCACTAGCCCAGTTGGAGATCTCGGTGCTCAGGCATAAGCAATATTTGTGGCGCATCTCTTGGCAAATTAAAGGAAAGTATGAATAATACAATCAACCTTCATGCACCCATGCCATGGTGATTGGTGAAGGCAGTAGCGAAAGATCATGACGATGTTGCATGGAAATCCGACTCTACATCTATATCACAATTATCTTGTATTAAGCTAGCTAGTATGAATATTATTAATGCAGTTAATAGCTTTACTTCTTTTGTAACACCTCCCCAATGAGATGTCTAAGAATATTGTATGTAATATTCCTTAGCATCTAATAAAATTTCCTGTTTATGCAAAAAAAAAAAAAAAAAAAAAAAAAAAAAAAAAAATTGTGCAAATTACATGATAGATATAAAAGAGTTATCAGAAATGAATATGTTGATTAACTAAATAAAATATTGATTACTAAATTTTATGGTAAAAATAAAATATTTTTCAGTTTTGACTTAGCAAAAGATCATGAAAACTTAGATCCATTGAATAGCTTACGTAATAGTACACATATGGTATATAGAAATTTTGACAATTACGTCATATACGCAAACTTATGATACTGGTCAATGTGCTTCTAAATATGTGTTTATCCTCAAATTCAACTTTCGTCTTCCGAAATAAAAAAATATCCTTTTAAATTTGTGTGAAAATAATTTTCAGTATGTTTATATTTTGTAGTTATAATAAATAAAGCACAAGAACAAATATCCTAAATATTGAATTATGCTTACAATAATATATTTTCTTGCACGAATAACTATATGTTGCACTTCAAGAATGACATCAATATCGACAAAGCAATCATAGCACTAGCACTAGAAGGGAACATATACAAAAAAACATTATCTATAAAGATGTGTCCGGTACCATCACATTAGATACATTTAAACTATACATAAGTATCTACTTAACATGACTAAAATTGATCATTTGTGTAAGTTCTTATGATGTCCATTCATCTTGAATTAACGTATTATGCTAATGTTACAATATTTTTGGCACTTAGATAATTGTTGTATTATTATATATAAAATTTCTTTCATTAATTAAATTTTATTGGACTATTCCTAAAGTCCCTATGAAAACCATTATATATATATATATATATATATATATATATATATATATATATATATATATAAGCAACTCTCTTTAAAGAAACCCTCCTCTTCTTTATCTCTTTTCTTTCCTTGCGTTTTCTGTTTTCTGGTTTTAATGTGATACATACTTGTTTACTCATATATTCCGCTATCCACAATGCTTGGAATTGGAGAAAGTAAAATTCCGAGAATATCATCATTGTATACTCTTTATCTTTTGTGACGACTTTTTCACAATTTTGTGATGATTTTAATAGCCTCAAAAATACTAATTTGTTCTCTTGGGTGGGACATCAACTACATCTATCTAATTTTTAGATGATGACGTAGATCCTAGAGAGCTACTCCCTCCGGTCCAAAATAAGTTATTTTTTCGTCTTTTTTTTTGTGGTTCAAAATAAATTATTTTTTCGGATTTCAAGAATGATTTAATGATGTTTTTCCTACATTGTCCTTGGAGTAAATATTATTGGAATATGTGTTAGGGGTGTATGTTTATGTGAGATAGTAAGGTAAAAATGGTTAATTCTATTGCTAATTAATGCTAAAATGTGAATTTCTTAATATGTGTGAAATCATCTAAAAAAATTACTTATTTTGGACCGGAGGGAGTATCATTTGTTCATTAATTTATCTTCAATCGAGTATTTTTTACTATATAGTAGAAAACCGAAATGTCTGGAGCAATTTCTTTTCAATATATTATAACCCAATTAAAGTAAATTGAGTTGGTTATGAATTTTTATAAATTTAGAAGATTGTTAATTATGGATTATACAAACTTAACGTATAATATAAATAATGATTAAATTACAAAGGCAACAACATGGCCTAATTATATAATGATAGCAAATGAAAGTTAAGGTATTAAAATTTTCATAATTCCCTGGCACTGTCTTGCAATAATGCAACCATTGGACAGCGAGAGCTAGCAAGAAAAAAGTGAGTCACGTGAAACCCATAAAGAATACTGTTAGTGTTATCTCTATCTATCTATCTGGAAATGTGACTGACCACTAAGGAAAGGATTAACGAATCTATATGATCACCAAAAGATTAAATTAAAAAAAAATGCACATTGAGCGAGTTACTATAATTAATGCGATGGAGGCATGATTTTCACTAAGAAAATTTTAAAAAATAACTTTTAAAAAAGGCGAATATATATATATCTTTTTAATGATTTTTCATAGGAGTATATATTTCTGAAGAATATTGGTTTCGATTGATCTGTTATTACCTCATTGCATCCACATATGCATGAAATTTGCTCTTCTCGTTAATCATTTATCCATCCATTCAGCCTGACGGTCTCCAAATATTAAGCTTTTCAGTAAACTAAGTTTTTTTCAAAGTATTTGACATTTTAGAAAAGACAAGAAATCATTTATTGTATTTATTCAAATCCACTCTCATTGTTCTAATTATAGTATAGTGCTAATTAAGTGAGATATTTAAAAGAGATAAAGGATTCTTTATGATTTTATGAGTAATGTTATTAGATGTGTTGGGGAGAGGTGATAAGCATGATATGGCGATGATTCAGATTTTTAAGGACAAGACACTTGATAATGAAGTTTGTGGAGGTCGAGTATTAGGGTTGTAGGTTATGAGGTAATTGACTCTTGCCTTACTTAGTACCTTTGTGAGACTAGTCTGATAGTGTTTTTGTCTAAGATAGCCAGTGACAAAGGATATAGAAAAGGAAATTGGATTGGTTACGACAAGTTTTAGCATTAGTATGAGTCTGTTGATCACGCAACGTGGATTATCTTGATGACAAATTCCACGATAACAATAAAGTGAAATTAATCGTTCGATGTGTACTCGTTCTCCCCTCCTCAATTTCTGCTTTCATTGTAAATCTCGTCAATAAAATGATCAAAAACTGTTCGCTTCTCCAATAAACTATATAATTTTATTATATAATTTGTTCAATTTGGTCGATTTGATACTCGGTTAATTCTTTTATCTTTATGTTTCTACGTATACAAGCCTGAATGGATATTTTAGGTCCAATTAACCCATCAATTTTGCTGATACTTACTTGTTCACTTAGGGGTCACTTGGTATTTTGGATGAGCAAATTATCCTCGGATAAAAATTTAGTATTGCTGTATTCCTTTTTTGGTTACTAATATAGGGATAAGTTATCCTAAAATTAAAAATAGTATCGGAATAACTTATATTTGCCAGATGATGGAATAATAAAAATTATCCCAGGATAAAGCAGTAAAATTGACAATCCAAAAATTAATACAATATAGAAAACATCAATAAGAGATAATACCAGAATAACTAATCCTAGCATAATTAATTCACATAATTAATCTCTAACATAATTTATCTTCGAACCAGACGTTCCCTTAATTTGTTATTAGCTTATTGTTTATTATAAAGTCTGACACTGAAACCATGTAAAAATATGAGTAGTAAATTAACTCCCCAATCTCTATGTTGTTTCCCTTCTTTCTAGCCTTTTATTTTATGCAACTCGTAATGCCCATTCTGTCAAGAAAATAATATCCATATAACGAGGTAAAAAGCATGATAATATTGATCTACAAATCTTTAAATGGGGATACGATATAGGTCCATGGGATCATATTTAATATTGTAATTAAGATCATACTCTTGAGAATATTTAAGAAAGAAAGCCTAGTACTCCCGTTGGTCCAATAACCAATTTACTTTGGGCACACCCATTAGGGAAATACTAAATTCTAGAAAAAAGATAGTTAGTATGACTAAACTACCCTTCATTAAATGTTTTATAGTAGCACTTACTTCTCTTCTCAAATGTGAGGAGTAAATCACTTTTTAGGGGA